>VVHJ01002661.1:0-12606 GCA_015107715.1 Tylochromis polylepis | reverse complement strand
AGGACGCTTAGTGGTTTTGTTTTTTTTTTTTTTTTTCTGCTGTAGGGCCCTACCTGGGTTTGGCCCTCTACCCTCTAAAAGCCTCAGAGACAGAAGAGGGATGCTCTATTGCCTGGCCACTTTTTTTCCCCTTTTACATTATATACAAGTTATCTGTGAGCAACTCACCCAGATCCTCTCTGACCCATATTTTGGCTGTGAAAATAGTTACTGACCTTCTCTTTGTTTCGCCCTCCTTACGAGAGCCAGTCTGTTGCTCTGATTAGTTCACTGCCTCCCAGCACTTCTCTGTCAGACCAGGCTCATCTCCAGCCTCCTCCATAAACACATTTAGCTACGCACAACAAACACTCGATATACACATGCATGCAAATGCAGCACAGGCACCATGCTACGTTTTCCAAAGGCTTTCCATTGGCTCCTCACCTGTCGCCCCAGGTCTCTCTCTCTCTTATACTCAACATGTGTGTCAGGGCAGGGCCTGCGAGACCACGGCCTCACCAGTTTGTTTATTTGCTGCACTGATGGGTGGAGACCGGGGACGTGGGTGCAAGAAATTAGCACAAGTCAAATCAGATTAATTAATCCCCAACTCAAACTATTAGCCGAGGAGTCGTGTTGAATTAAAAATCAAATTAGCCCTAGCGCCTGCCGGTAAAGCTGTGGTGTGTGCCTGCCAAGCTACAGTGACACACACCCACAGAAGGCAGCTGCTCATAGGCTTTGCTGATGGATGGATGTATGGATGGAGAGTTGGAAGAAGAAAATGGTGCTCAAAGACTACAGGGCTGGGGGAAGGGGTGTTTAGTGACTTTGCCACCCAATGTGGTAAGCCTCTCCTGGGGCACAAAGCTGGCTGTCCTCCACTGGTTGCAGCTACACAGGCCTCACACCACCAACACTCAGCCTTTCAGTTGCTGATTTAGGGCTTGAAGCACCACTTCACCTTCATAGTTTACATAACACACATATCTTGAATCTGGGACTGAACCCTTTTTAGGAAGTTTGACTCTATTAAAAACATAAAGGAAAGCTTTTTTTATTATCATAGTTTTGGCTGTCCCTCCTGTCAATAATTATAACCTTGTGTTTACTGTAATAAAGCTTCAAAAATGGAGTAACATCACTACAAATAAGCCCAACGTAATAACAAACACAAACGGTTAGTCAAACATAAAGGAAAATAAATCCATGAAAAATGGTGTTTCACCTCCAGAACTTTGACCTACAGTACTTCAAGCAGATATGTGGTTTTTCTGTGTAATTACAGGTTTTTATTAAGATCTGATTCACCTCTTTAATGTCTAAATATACGGTTAAAAAAAGTATGAGAGGAATTGAAAAATTTTTCCCTTTTTTTTGTGTGCTTTTGAATCTCAGCCTGAAACGGCTGATGATTTTGGTTTTGGGTAAAGCTTGGCCCATACACTTTTTTCTGATCCAATATGATGTAGCTCATATTTCACATTTTTGTCTCTGTTTCCTCCAAAGCAAAACTATGTGACTTCTCTGCTCACAATTCAAACAACCATCCAGAATGGACATATCACATTGAAGTAGTGCTGGAGAAGTGGACCAAAATATTTTTATCAAAATATTGATAACATTCTGGATCCAACAGACACTGTATTCAGCAGTATCAACAGAATATACTCTTATATAAGGATTTGATGTATGATCTGTGTGGGCTTGTGAATATGGCTTTTTAGGCTTTTGTAAAGTAGTCTAAGTCTCATCTATCATACAAGGTGTGGCTCCAAAACACACAACACTTGTTTGATTCAGAACAACATTCATTTCAATTATGGGACATTAGTTCTGGAGGGTCTATTATGCTCCACTGGTGTTCCTGTACTCCATTTATCATTTATGCATGCATGGCTTGTAGCTCTTGATCACAGCAAGGAAGCCAGGAGCGCACAAGCAAAGAATTAAATGTTTGTTTTCTTCTTACTTTTACTTTTCAGTTACCAGTTTTAAAGAGCGTATGTAGGGCATCATACAGAAGCAATTCTTACACGTGTTGGGTATTTGTGTTAAATAATGTAAACACATGAGCATATGCCTTTCTGCAAAATACTCTCCCGCTTTGTCAGCTGGGTGGAGCCGTACTGGCAGCTCCTACAACAAGCCATAGATTTGTATTTTTGTGGGTGGCTGGGTGGGTGGGTGTGTGCAGCCATGCCATCACGAGTTTATGGATGATGGATGCTGTGAGATACAATGGAAGTCTAAATGAAAGAGAAACTGCTCTATGAGTGTATGCACATGGGCAAAAATTGGTGCTTCGAACAAGACCACAAACACATTTTTCTACTGTGCGGATATGGAAACATTAATGTATACACATGCACAATAAGCCTCTCTTTGCACTTCTTCACCAGCGCACATTTGCTCCTTAGCAGACCCCCAGGTGTTCTTCAATACCAGTTAAATTCTTTCATTCATGTGGCAAGCCTCTTTCCCTCACATTTTCCCACAGAGTTTCTTACTCTCTTTCCCCCTGGCCGCTGGCATCTTTCACCACCCATGTTAACACACAGCTTCCTCCTGGCAACACTGTGCCGGACCCCTGCCACCACCTCAAAGTTGCCAACCTGTCTCCATGGTAACATGATTGGCAAAGGCAAAGATGGATGCCATTTTCGGCCAATGACAGAGCAAAGTGGGTTGTCATGTACCATGAGACCCTGCAGTGGTCCGACTGACCAGCTGAGGATGGCACTGTGGAAGAAGGCGTGAATGCACCACATCAGACACACAGAAAAAAAAAACACACATCCCATGGGATCATTCAGCAGCACAAAGCGTATGGGGTCCCTACTCAGGCTGTCACTACTGTTGTGATGTATCATTTATGTGGCCATTGTGTGGCCCTCTCTTGAAACGTGTTGACAGAGGCATTATATTCCAGCTTTTGACAGATTCCCATACATTCACAGGCTTTTAATAACACATGTTAATGCTCCAGTAATTTTGTGACAGGTTAGAATTACCGCATGAAATATGAACCTTTAATTGGCTTTCTCGCCAAGTTATTTGGCGTGCTGTGCATTAGCTTTTTAAGTCTGAGCCAGTGGTAGAAAGATGGTTGGCAAGGCTATTATCTGTCTGAGAGTGCAGATACGAATGCAGCCTGGAAGAGAAAGGTGATAAACATTCATCTCTGCTTTTTATGTGAAACTGACTTTTCGCTGTTAAATTAAGTGCTTAGTGACAAATATAAGATCCCTAGACAAATAATGGAATAACCTAATCTCTTTACAGCACATTACACTGCATTGTAGGGTTTTAATGCTTTAAGCAAGCTGCTGTGCATACACATGCATTTTAATTGTACTTGTTTCTTGTTTGTTCAGGTGTGCAGAGCCACATTGCATGTCTGTGATTCTGAATGCATAGTGCGTGCACTGTAGCATTTTAAGCAAGCCAGACAAGTTTACAGCATTTACTGTTGATGGCAGGGAAGCAGCTTAAACACGTTGTTCAGGTGCCTTTGTGTCAATCATAGCAGGAAAAGCATGTTTAACTGTCTTGAACTGATCTTAAAAAGCACTTAGTTGGACACCATTAGACATCTGGTAGGCAGCAAATGGCTACTGACCAGATGTCAGATGGTGCGTATGGATTTTGGTAAATGTGCATTTCAGTTTGAATAGTGCCTTTTGAATCCTCACAACTCTGCCACATAGCCTAACTACCATCTCTAATGCCAGATCGACCAGCTCCTGCTGGTCCTACAGTGTTAACTTGCTGCCAGGCTGAGCCACCGATTGCCCATCTGCTCCATCGAGGAGAATTCTCACTCCATCTATTTGACTTGTTTTGAGCTTGGCTGTGGAAAGCTCATTAGCTTTGCAAAGTGAGAAATAGAGAGATTTTTAGATAGGACATACACAGATGTGAACTGAAGTGTTTACATATTAAAAAAATTAGAATGGAAAAATGTGGGGAAGTCTTTGTTAGCGGAGACATGGGCAGACGGAACATGAATAAATAAGAGGCGGTCAGCTTCCCACTTCTTTTTTTCTTTTTTATGGATGGCTTTAAAAATTCACTACAATTACCAGCAGAGATGGACGTCGGAGTGACATTCTAACAACCAACATGTGACCCTTTAAAATCCAGACACACCCATTTCCTGTGTTTTTGTGTATGTGATTGAGTTCGTGTGTGGGCACGCTTGAGAGCGCATGTATAAGCAACTGCGTGCCCGTGTGTATGTGTGTGTGGGTTCATATTTATGAAACAAGGTTTGGCCCGTCATACCGTGGGAGTTAGCAGGTCATCTTCCCTTGCCATTAATCACTTCCGACAGCTCTTAAGTATCCAATCTACATGTGAAAGAACTGCATGTGTTTGAACGTGTGAACGCGCATGTATTTGCATGTGCGTATTTGACTGACAATGTGTGGATGGAGTATTCCTTCAAGATCCTCCTGAGGCTGCTTATTGAATTAGAGATGGACTCTGCTGATGCTAACGTGCAGCATTAATGCATCACTGGTGGCATTTGTAATGCAGTTATAAATTTACAGCTCATTAGGCGAGTTCTGCATGTAGCTGATGGCGTGATAATAGGACCCAGTTCGGATAATAAAATATCACAGTTAATGAAGCATAAAATGTTTTCCACTAAAAACTAGTAGTTCTGAATCTTTTTTTAAAAAGTTTTGCTTAGAATGCTCAACCAAAATCTTTCCTCCCAATCACAAAGTAAGAGATGCTTTTTAATTAACACTGCATCAAGGTTTATCACGTGGAATTCAGGGGACTCATCAGTGATAAAGGAGGTGTTTTTCTACCAGAGATGGTATTTGCCAGATGCTAATTTGACAAAGAACTCAGAGGTCAACTGAGTTAAGAGTAATTTAAGGTCACAGGAGGGGCTTTTTCTTTCATATATTTTCATTTCACAGTTACGAAAAAGGCCGTCGTGCTATTTTTCTGCTGTTTCCCTGGACCGAATCGCGAATGTCAGAGCTCCTTTTATTTTTTTCTGTCCAGGTTCACTAAAGCTTGTTGCTTTACTGGAACATTTGAGATTTTCACATCGAATAATAGTGATTTTTCTCTCCCTCTCCACACCCAGACATGAAAGGAATAAGAGATCGTTATTTGCATTTTTATGCCTGAGTGTATTTTTCAAGTGGGAATAGAAATTCTGTGAGCGGTGCCAAGTCCCAGTGCTGCTGTGTCCTGGAGTGCATCAGACTGCCTTTTCATCTTCACCATAGCCTAAGTGCGCTGCTTTTCTTTAGCCGTACCTTTAGCTCTTCGAGAGCAACCTCTCTCTTTCATACTTAATTTCTTCTATTTATTTTGTCATTCTTTCATTAAGTTATGCCTATTTTTTTTAAAGCGTTGAATTCTGTGTGTGTTTTCTTTCATTACTTCAGAGTCGTAGTGCAGGAGTTTGTGAAGTGTAAGTTTCTAAACACACCTGTGTGACACTGGTGAGTGATGACACTGCAAGTGCATATAATTTTTCATTTAGTGAAAATGGTGGCTAGTTTTGTCTTTTCTTCTTCCGCTGTTTTCTCTGCTGTTCAGTCCCATCACCTCACTGCTCTTTTTTTTTTGTCTTTGTGGCCATCTAATAGTGTCTATTTGCCAAAAGAGCGCTAGACTTGTATCACACATCGGCAGGGAATTCTCAAATTATGGGTTGTTGGAAATAGTCAAAGCTTTTTTTTTTCTTAATCTGCAGCAAAATTGAACAATTAGAGTGAAACCTGTTGCCTTGGCTGCTTCGGCTATGTCGGTAAATATGTGGCACATATCAGCAGTGAAATTGGTCTGGATTTGTGTTAAAAAGACAGAACGATGTATAGGTATGTCAAAGAGGGCTACATAAGGCCAGCACAGGAACAATTTCATCTGCAGTAAAGGTTTAATCATAGAAATGTCATGTGTGTGTATGTGCATTTCCTTGTGTGCGTGATTGTGTTAGGATATGCTCAGAAGTGAATTGTGGCCATTACGCAGAGAAATTGTTGGTGATTTCAAAATAATAGTATTACGAGGTGATTAAATTCCATTCTGTTATTACATACCAGCACCTCCTTAGCATGGTTAAAGGCTGCGCTGCTGAACAGCTCATAAATGTAACACATTAGGACCATACAGTGCATGCACTTGCACGTAACAGCACAATATGTTGTCATGTGAAAGCGCTGTGAATGATGTTGCTTTGAAGGCTGTTCAGTTTGAAGTTAAAGAGTATGATGTTACCGTGCTTGTTTGGGGGAAAGAAAATCTTGGGATATCCCATTGGGTGCACAAATCAATGCCTGGTCCTTGGCGTAAAAACAAGTGGTTGTTTTCTCTTAGCTTTTTAACCGACAGCAATGATAAGTAGGTTTTTTTTTTAACACGGCGCACACATACACTTCAGTATAAATTTTATGCAGTGATACAAATTAAGCTATACACAAATACACACACACAGCTGGCCTAATCAAACAGAAACATTTATGGTGATGTCAACATTGTGTATATTTATGGATGCAATCTGTGAGGTCAGATTTATTACTGTCAGAAATGGGTGGAATTATTTCTTTTCAAATTATTAATTTTCAACCACACACACATACATACACAATTTGATTTATTGATTTGCACATTGATTCTGGGGATATTAAAGCTTCTCTGTTATTAATCATTGCTGATTATACTTTCAGTGAAGTGAGTTATAATAGCAGAGGGGAGATTGTGTTTTGTAGGTTATACATAGCAAAGAGGCCAGCCACCACAGCACTGCTGCTTAGAGCACATCTTTATAAACAGATGGGAGAGTACATACATTTTTAAACTGGCTGAATGTGTGTGGCCTCAGTGCTAGAGTGACTTACTGTTGTAATATTATGACAAATGCATTGCTGTCTGGGGAATGCATTTATGTGTTTGTGAATTGCAGCACAGTTTGAGCACATCTTAGATGACACTACAAAGTCAGGTACAGTAGATAATTAAAGTGTTCCAAATGTGCATACATTGATTGATGAGTCTGGTGGTGTCCTGTCCTTGCCCTTTGTGATATAAAGCAAAGATTGTGTGACATGATGTCATTTCATCGGTGCAATCATAGCTGGACACAGATGCTCATTAATAAGAGCAATGTCATAGATTGTCAGCTCACAGGGAAAGAGGAAAGAAGATGGTTGAGAACAAAAATGATAAAGGAAAGAAGTACAGAAAAGATAACTGATAAAGACATCTGGTGGATGATTGTGGTTTAAAAAAACCATGAAAATGGCATGAGACTGAAAAAGTGGAGGAGCAAATGAAAGCAAATAGAAATAAGTGAGCGTACAGACACTTACACCCCCTTTTTGTCACGTTTTGCAAATATTCAAATATGTGGACCAAAAATAATCCCGGGAAAGTTTAAAAAAGAAAGTTAAATGGTGGATGAAGACTAGACGTACACAAAGTGCTGGTAAGGATTGTCAATCAGAGGTCTGTGCTATGAAGAAGAATTCAGGTTCATCCAGATAACTTCAGGGTTAACGCTGGGTTTTTTTGTACTACCAAGGGGGTTCACTTCCTAATAGCATATATCGCCATGGTAACCACTCCAGATCAGTTTAGGATCCAGATTAGAGATCAGCAGGAATGAAATCATCACCTGATCAATTAATTTTCTGCAAAATAGCATCAGTGTTCCTGGAAGAGCCATCAGATCTGATGTCTTTGTGTTTCCCTGATGGAGCTTGAGTAAGAAACAGGCCTGTAGATTCTTAGACACAGCTTTATTCCTTGATTTTTTTTTCCTGTTGGTGCCAAGCAATTCTAGTATTGTGATCATAAAACAAGAAACCTATCTGTACTTGTTGACCTCATGTGAAATTTACACATAGACTAAGCCTATGTTTGAATTCTGCTGAACATCACCGAGGTTGAAGCCGAAAGAATAAAAACTAAATCTGTCTTTTAAACATTGATTTAACTCTTTACTCTTTGATGACCTACTAGGAGTAACCGTTGAAGCTTTTTCTGAACTGGGTTTCTGTCATATTTGCAGGCCTGCCCATAGAACAAAATAGGGTGGTCTCTGCCTATGCAGCTACCCTTGGAAAAACCTCTTTATTGATATATATATACTGAGGTCATTAAGGGTAGAGGGGAGGTCGTCAAATGTTATCTTTATAGGTGAAAGAGTTAATAAAATACTTGATTGTAATCCATCAGATTCTTAAACGTCTTAATAATAGAGTTATGGTATTGAGAAGCTGACAACTTACACAGTTGGCATTTTTACCAGCTTTACTTTATAAAATTTTACTTTATTTACTTTATTAATAAAGTATATCTTTGTCAGTCATACTGACCAAAGTGGCTAAGTCCATACAAAGTTCATACACTGCTTTTAAAATGACGCCTTTCATATAAATGTGATAGTGTGATGGAACCCAGGGTTCACTTAGCGAAGTGATAACCAGCTTTGTGTGGCCGCTGAAAGATAGATATTTTGAACTAATTTTGTAGTACAAAGCCCTAGAAAAGAGGGAAAAGGAAGAAAGGCAGGAAGTAAAAACAATCAAACTTTAATAGATAAATAGCTAATGCTGAAATGCATAAAGACAAAGACAAGAGAACACAGAAGGCACAGAAAAAAACTGAAGCACAAAAGAGCACAACAAAATCAACAAATACACAAGTGCCATGACATTTTTTCCACCACTAATTGTCCCTTATATTACACGGTTGCTTGTGGCTCTCTCTTCAGTGTATTTTGTGCTATAAGAAGTTATTAAGAACAGTAAATTGACAACATACTACTCTTTGAGTGTGCTTTGTTTTAGCAAATATTAATACAGCATTTTGATTGTATATCAGTGCGTTGTGCAAGACAACACAGAAAAGTCAAATCAGAGTGTCATTTGTTATTGTGATGTGATTTTTATTTAGGTTTATTTCATTTTGTTACAGTATAAAAGCAGCCTGGACGGACTCGCTTCTTAAAACCTCGGTTCATCACAGTATCATTGCTAACATTGTTTTTATATTGTAGTAAAAGTAACTGTGAGTGTGCAGTAATGCAGCTGAGTGTGGATTAATTGAGGATTAGCTGACGAGCGTTAGCTAACAAAAAGCATTGTAATGCAGAAGGCCATGAATTAAATGTAATCCTGGCCACCACATCTGTTCTCTTGGAATCTTTTGTCTTTGAGTGAGGTTGCTTGACAGATTAGCTAATGGATGCATTGTAAATTTTGTCAACATAAAAGCAGACATGGCATTTATGGCTTTGGAAGTTACTTTTTCTGTTTTCGTGAGTGGATAATCTAAGTTTTAGTACAGCAGAAGAACAAATGGAAACCAGCTGGTACCTATAAAACAGGAAATAATTCAACCCTAGAAAACTGCAGCAATTTTTGCAGTCTTTAAATTATAAGCTGAAAGGAAACAATTCCAAAAAAAAAAAAAAAACCCATCAGCTGAACCTTCACTGCTAGTCCTAATACCTCCTCATATGTCTTGCTTGTCTTCTGTCCCGCAGGTGTGATGCCAGATCGTCAGTTTGGTGGAACCCAGTTTGTCTGCAGTGTGGTGGCTTCCCATGTCAGCCACCAGCCCTCCACAAGCTTCAGCTTTGTCTGGATTGCCCCACCACCTGGGACTGGCTGTGTCAATTTCCTGTAAGTCATATGTATCTAATAGCTAAGTGAGATTGAGACAGAAATGGAAGGTGATGTGATCTTTTGTTGTGTATCACTCAGACTGTATCCAACCATGCTGGTGTTGAATTTTAGAACTAAAGACCTTTATATTTTATTAAATAACTATCACAATAGCCCAAACTCACACACGTCTTTATTTTATCATTATTTCTGATGCAGTTTTCTGATGCATTTTCTTTAAGCACAATAGATTTAAAATACCAAAGATGTTCTATGAAAACAAAGATGCATGGATTACTGCACAAGGTTAGGCTTCCTCTACCATTAGAGGAAAGTAATTAATATCTAGCAGCACTGTTTCACCAAGGAAAGTTGCGCTTGGCTGGGCTTTATGTGTTGACGAGATGTTAAAGTGGGATTTGGTTAGTGAGAATGATGCCTCCGTGTCTGTAAAGTAAAGTTAGAGTGTATAAAAGTCAGGAAAATGACCATAGAGCTTTTTTGATCGATGACCTCAGTTAATACTTTCCTGACAAGTTTATGGTCTCCAAGTCGTATTGAATACAGCTTTTTGTTCATTTTGTAAATCACGGTCTCTATTGCAGTTAAAAAGATCATCACGTCTTATTTTAAAATACCAAACTTCAGATTCCTCGGTCGATTAAAGCATTAGCAGAGATAATGTGTACAGAAGTGCAGTAAGAATAATAATATTCATATGAGCTGTTTGAGTAGCACGCACTGCTTCTTTACTCGCGTGCATGTAGATAATATTTTGGCAGTATAGTGACTTTATATATGTATCTAAACCAAATATAAACTATAACTATCTGTTAATGTTGTGTTGCCCCATATTGGCCCAGAAAGCTTGAGAGAGGTTTATCAGATGACATCATGGGTGTTGCTCTCTCTGTCTGAACCGCAGAAAGGATGTTAAAAGGCCATCCTGTCAGAGAAAGCCTGCACTGTGACTGGAAAGAGGTTAAACTGGGGACATAGTATGTGTTTATATCCTAATTGCCTTGCTCAACGTGACCTGTGCATTGGCAGGTGCGATGTGTGCCCTGCTGAGAATTCACGGAAATACCTCCGTCCTCTAATTCAGTGTGTCCATTTCTCATCGGAAAACGTTTGACTGGCTCATCAGATCCACCCATCCCAGGAGGATAGTGGGTTACAGATAGTAAAGATACGCACACATACACTAACACATTTTTTGCCCCCCAAAATAACATGATATTCCTCTTCTATGATTTTACATAAGGGCATATTATTTATTGGAAGCTTTATTGAGATTTATAACCCATTGCAACAAATCTGGAGCATTACACAGCAGCTCAGGGCCACTGGATTGGCGATGTTGTAAATAGTACTCAGTCTGTTTCCCTGGACACTGCAGGTTGTTTGATTGGTGTAGGTAGGAAGAGCTCTAGCCAAATATGTTTGAGAACAGCCTTGAATTTTCCTTTTTCTATTTTTCTTTCCGCCTCTAACTGTCTTGTCTTACTTTTAAGCATTTTCCTCAACTCTCTGCCTTCAAAACTACCACTAGCTTTCTTTCCTTCCTGTTCTCTTGGCTTGGTGATTTACAGCCCCTTGCAGATAGTCAGTCAAAATGCAATTAGCAGCTGTTGCTGGAGAAGTGTAGAGGAAATGAGAGGATTCCTGTAAATCCAAAGTCACCGCAGCCCTATGTTAGAAAAATCTTTGAGAAATCGACCCACAAATTTTTACATTGCATATAATTTTCATTAGGCTAAATGCAAATGTTTGTGTAGGTTCTCAGTCATCCAGGGCATGGTAATCTAAGGAGCCTGGAAAGAAAATGACAGGACTTCATTAAGTTTCTTGAAGACGTTTCACTTCTCATCCGACAGTCGCTTTTCTCTCCATAGGTAAATGAATATGTTTACATGAAGAAGAGCTCAGTGCCTTTTCTTTTTTTTTAACAAAATTAAAGAAAAGGAAAACTCATTCTCATTCTATGATTATTAATTAATTAATTAATTACAGATAGTATGCAGTTTGACTTGGTTAATGCCTGATATTTAGCTTTTTATTACCAGTCATCCACTTTTAAACCGTTTTATTTCAGGGGCATTACAAAATTCCCATCAATGTTTCATTCATTCAGATAACTGTGATCTAGAGTATAATATTTTAAAATTTGACACATCATCAGTAGTGCACCATGGATTCATTGGGTGTTTCGGCCATTATCACTAGACACCCTCATCCAAGGAAGGCCCTGCCAGGGTTGATCAGGCCCCGGAGTGTGTCACTGCTTTACGCTAAATTGTTTCTCTTGAAGATGTGATGATGAAGTGATGATGAATGGCTGCCAGAAAAAAAAAGGGAAATGATCAGGATTAATCAATGCTAGCAGCAGTGACAGTGAAACTGAGGATGCTGAAGGAGCTGTAGGTGGTAACAAAGCAATGCAACAATGTTGAACCAACTCCTGACTGAACCTCATTTCAGTCTGATTACAAGGAAATTTGGCAAAACTTCCAGGGCACAAACCAAAAATATTCAAAACAAACCACCTATCCTGTGAGAGGTGCTTTGAGTGTCTGGCCCATTGCTACCAGCCAGCCAGCCATCGATCCATCTTCTTCCGCTTATCCGGGGCCGGGTTGCGGGGGCAGCAGCCTAAGCAGAGAAGCTCAGACCTCCCTCTCCCCAGCCACTTCCTCTAGCTTGTCCGGGGGAACACCAAGGCGTTCCCAGGTCATCTGAGAGATATAATCTCTCCAGCGTGTCCTGGGTCTGCCCCGGGGCCTCCTTCCGGTGGGACATGGCTACACCTAGAAATCCTCTCCATAAAAATTATGAACAGGATCGGTGACAAAGGGCAGCCCTGGCTATGCGGACCAAACTCTTGCAACGGTTGTATAAGGATTGAATGGCCCGTAGCAATGGGCCAGACACCCCATACTCCCGGAGCATCCCCCACAGGACGCCCCGAGGGACACGGTCG
>VVHJ01002660.1:0-12896 GCA_015107715.1 Tylochromis polylepis | reverse complement strand
AACACAGCTTGTCAAGAGAGCAAAGATGTAGCAAAGCAATTGGTGACTAGTCATGTTCTCTGAATTCACAGGCCACAGTTTTGTGTGTGTGTGTGTGTGTGTCAGATTTAGATTAAGATCACATCACAATCCTCAGACCTGCACCGTGACGTTTGTACTGCAGAGAAAAATGCCAAAGATCCTCCACCAGTTCCTCATGCACTGCACTTTAATACAGGTTTGTTGGAATGACCGGTTCTTGCATGAGGCTCATTGTGTTAAACAAAAATCATTTCTAAATTGCACTGATTACTTTACATTGAAATCAAGCTATATGTATCCTGCAGCTTTCTTTTTTGTCAGGGTCCTGTGCCTGTACATCAAATCCTCTGAAAATCTGCTCATGCATTGTAGTCATAGATGATAAACCAGCAGGTGGCAGTAGTGACTTGTGGATGAAAAATCAGGTTTACTGCTGGTGATTTATTTGCACAAGGGCATTGCAGGGATTTATTCCTTGATAAAATGTAGCTTGTGAGTCTGTTCATTATAATTTTTGCCTGTCAAACAGGAAACCTGATCATTGCTGTTTACTATTACTGCTGCTGTTCCTTTGGAGAGTTTGCCAAACTTCGACAAATGCTGTTTCTATCCAGAGTGTATGATTTTTATATAAATAAAAGTTTTGGTAAATTTTAAATGTGTGGATTTTAGTTTCTGTCTCACACAAACAGTCAAATGTGCCAAAACTTATGTGGAGTGGAGTGTTTGTTGTGTTATGTGTGTTAAATAGTGAATGAATTATTCTATTTTTGTTTTAGTACAGTTAACATTGTTATATGTTATATTATTACTCAGTATTTTTAAACGTATCCTTGTTTAACTCTATTGGATTTGTTTTGCCATAATGTATTATTCTGACAAAATATGAATTGAATGTGATTTATTGCGATTCAGAAGAAGCCATTTGGTGAATAGATTACATGGCCCATCACACCATAAGAGAATCCTGGTAGTGATAGGAATTAGAATAGGACCCTCTGGAGGCTAGACGCTGGTGTTGATGAAGATGGAGGCTTCGGTGACCATGGGGTGCGGTGGAGATGGGGTTGAGGAGGGCTGATCGAATGAGAATCTGAAAGACAGAATAACAGAAGAGCACACAGAATGGAGGCTTATTGGCTCAGAGAAGAGGGGAAAAAAGATGACTGGACAAGCGCAAAGATGTCAGCACTGAGTCTGACAGCGTGGGGAAGTGATCCAAAGAACAGACACACAGCCAGATAAATTTTCTGGTTCTTATATAACACCTTTCTACATAATTTTAGCACTCAAAGTGCTTCTACTTCAAGTCTCTCTCTCTCACACACACACAACATTTGTCTAACATTCAAACACATTCTGGTGGATGCATCAGGGGCAACTCTGAGTTCACATGGACAGGAAGAAAAAGCGCCTTGAGGCGATTGTTGTTGTGATTTGGCGCTATATAAATAAAATTGAATTGAATTGAAGAGCCAGAGATCAAATCCCTGACCTTTGGACTGCTACACGAACCGCTCTACTGCCTGAGCCACAGCCACCTGAGATGTGTGATTACAGTTGTTCCTTACTGAACCTGTGCAGCAGCTTCATTTGTTGTTCTTTGGCACATTGTTGGCACAATGGGTAAAATGTAAATAAAAAGAAAATTCAATGACTTCTAAATCTGTTATATAAGATTCAGATACATTATGTTTGTCAGAAAACCACATGAAGTTTGAGGAAAGTGTCATGTAGACAACAACATCTTTCATGTTCAGAGCAGTAACGTTATAGTCAATGTTGTTTCAAAGTAATACTTTAAAAATCACCATAACCTTATCCTAAAATGCATCTTATTCTTACAATCATGCACAGACACACACAAGCACCAGCATGGACAGAAGCACATACCCACAACATCTCCTTCCTTACCAGTGCACCTCACTGCTTATCAAAGCTGTGGAAGCAATTCCTCTCAATAGAAAAACACATCAGGGTATTTTGTATGGCGCTTCAGTGGGGGTTAAAGCACAGGTGGCACTGACAATCCAGCCTGGAGAGAGTGAGAGCACAGATGAAGATGGAAGTACCCAACAGTAGAAAAGCAGCAGGAAGAAGCTCAGAGTGAGAATGAGGAACCTGCTGGTGGTAAAAATAGAAGTACAGAAGCAGAATTATAGCAGGATGTTTGATCGCTTCATTTATAGCTGGAATGTGCTGCTGCTGGCGGGCCTCTGTGAAAACAACCACTGTGAGGATGTGGAAAAAATTGCAAATGTTATGTATTGTAATGATTTTACAGATAATCTTAGAGATGTCTGTAACTGTAATATTTCTGGCAACACTTTAACACATCAAAACAGGGCATCCTGTCCTGTCTGATTAGACAGTAATGCCACTTACTCTTTGATGTATATTTTATGCAGGTTTGATTGGCTGTGATTCAAGGAAACTTGAATACTAATTCCAATGATGACTGGGGAAAAAGGTGTGGCCTGTGAAATGTTTTAGATTTCCAAGGCTTAAAAATTAAAACACAGCTGCAGTTTAGACCCACTGAAGGCTCTGTACACTGCTTTAGGTGCAGACAACAAAATTTAACAGGTTCTCCTTTTGCATTTGCAATCACTCCACCGATTTTTTTTAAATCATTAAGGTCATTGTTGTGGAATGTCGCTTACAGACAGACAAACAAATGGCAAATAAAACAACACCCTTGGTTAAAGTAAAGGGAAAAAAAACTCATGTTAGATAAGTAAACAAGAGAAAAAAATGTAAATAGCATTTGATGCTGTGTAATGATTGGAGTGCTGACTGATGATTGCAACAGCACCAGTGAGTGGGCTCAGAAATGGACAGCTGAGTATCTATGATTCACCGTCATGGCTGAGTGTCAGCAGATGGCAGCCTCACAGCAAACCTGCAACACCCACAGCAGCCTCGCAGCTGACAGTCTGCATGCATTTTTTTCCCCTTCTGAGCTGGCAGGAAACCAAATGCATCGCTCACAGGGAGAAGATGGTGCCAGTGTTTCTTTCAAGAAGCTCAGCACACCTCTTGTGAACACAGATATTCATCAACTTCTGGGCAACATGCCTGTGAGCAAGCTGACCTTTAAACTTTAATGTAGACACAGTTTTTAAAGACTACATCAGATATAGAGTTTCCAACAAGCTTGAAAGTCACTATTTGGTACGATCACCTTGATTCATCATCACGGTCTGAACTCTCTTAGGCAAGGTCTCTTGTAATGTCTCTAAGCAGTCTTCAGGAATAGTTCTCCAGGCTTCTTGAAGGACAATCAAAGCTCTTCTTTCGATGTTTCTGCTTTTTGTTGTGTTCTCTGTTGAGATGATCCCACACTGCTTCAATAATGCTGAGCTCCAAGGGAGGCCAACCCATGACTGATAGGAAAATACATAGTGGAACACTATCTAGTTATTGGCAGTCAGATGTTTTCCAGATGATATTACATAGTAGATCAAAAGAAAACATTTTTTTCTTCGTTCATAATTCCATAAAATTTGACAAGCTCTCCAACACCACAGGCTGAAATGCAGCCTCAAACTATGACAGAGCAGCCATGTTTTACAGATGGCTGTAAACACTTTGTCTTTACCTTGTCCATACATATCCATAACAATCTGAAAACAAAAATTTCAAATTTGGATTCATCACTCCATAAAAACATCATCCACTGATTTTCAGTTCAGTTGTTGTGTAATGTGGCATTCCTCAGTCTTTCTTCCCTGTTTCCCTTCCTGGCTTCTTGACAGCCACCTTTCCACTGACACCATTACTGATGAGGCTTCAGTGAACAGTACACAAATTAACTGAAGGTCCAGATGCATCTCTCGGGTCCTGTGTTAGGTCTTTGATGGATTACATTTATTCTCTTTTTTTCAGTACAGGCCTTTAGATACTGTTCTTCTGCTGTAGATGTTTTTTAGGCTTGCCACTTCTTCTTTTGTCCTCCACTTGACTTTGACTGTACACCATGATGAGATATGCCAGGTTTTCAGTTAATAGTGCTTTTGGAATTACCTTAGTGCAAAAATACTATTTCATGTCTGTCAAACTGCGTTATCTTTGGCATTTCTTTTAAATTAAGAAATAGGGAAAGATGTCTGTTCTTTGTTGCAAAGATCAACCACAACACTGGTTGATCTGTTGAGATTGGTGACCTTCTTTTGCTTGAGTGATTCACAGGTCAGTGTTAATTGGCTTAAAAAAGAAGAAAAAAAAGAAAAGGAAAATTCTCTGAAATTTGTTAGGTACTAATGTTTGTAAAAGTTTGTTTTACTTTTCAGCCATTTTCAGATCAATGAATTTCAGATGCCTGTTTATTGAACAATTAAAGGCATAGGGCAATGTTAGTATTTGTATGAAGACAAGTATCTGTCCACTTAGTGAATTTAAGTTTAAAATTTACTCTTTTTTAGACAAAAAAGGTAAACATCACACTATATCTCCTTGTGATTTGAAGTATAAAACAGCACAAAGGGGAAGTGTGCTTACCCTTTTTAAAGATAGTCTTAGTTCACCCTATCCCTGCTACAAACTCAAGATTGTCTTTACCATAAGTTGCAAGATTACTGTCTGGTGATGTTGTGACAACATCGCCTTAAATATTACAATAAATATCACAGTATGTCAAAGCTGTGGCAATGTCATGATATATTCTATCTAAATGTATATGCTGTCATAAATTGAACTTTTTACAGTGTAAGTATAATGTATTCAAAGCGTTGCTTTGCTGTGGTGGGTCCCTGGTCTTGGGTTTTGAAGCTAGCATTACGTAATTTGAAATGTAAATCAGACTAAAGGGACTAATAGAGGACTACCTTGCCCCAACTAAATTTTGCTTGTAGGGATTCCATTTTGAGATAATATGTCCATAAATAATTTCCTGGTGTTATCAAGTATGTTAATGCTAATGGCCTTGATTACTAATGACAGCAAAGGGTTAGCCTAAATGATCCTGCATTGTTGTTCCCCTTGTCATATACAGACCCCCCCTGTCCATTTTTCGTTTATTTGTGCGCAGTCTGCTCCAATCTATTCATTTCCCACACGGAGTGGGAGTTTATGCTCTGAGCCAGTACTCAGCATTGTTCAAAACACTCCCACCTCTGTGCTGTATCTAGATACTTCTCATCGGTAGGAACAGCTGTGACAGCACTGTATCCTTTATAGTCAGTATAAAGCCTTAGAATTTGATTGTTGTGAAGACTCAGTGCAGGCTTGCAGGGCCCTTGAAGTAGAATAGTTGCCCTCTAACAATACATTTAAATTTAGTGTGTCATAAAGCCTGTAAAAAAAAAAATCACCACTGTATGCGAAAATGTTCATCATTTCCTCAGTATCCTCCCGACATCAACACAGACTCTTTGAGGCTGTCTCCCTGCCTGTCCGCTGCTCGGCGTTGGCCGGCCTCCTCTCCTCGTGGGTGGAGTTTCATCCACCGACGTGCTGGTGTAGCTTGTTCCTAGGACAACACATGAAACATGCATTTGCATTAGCGAGGCTCGTTTCAACACCGACGCCGTGAGCTGACTTTACCACCCGCTCTCTGTGAAGAAAGCTATCAAAACAACCGCGACTTCCTGCACACACAGCGAAGTAGAGCGGATATATGATGCCAAGTATTTCAGCGACACTTTAAAGCAGAGCTGCACAACGACGCTGGGTCTCAGTCTATGTAAGTGCACTGTTTGTGCTGGACGATTTAACAGAAAGTGAATTATGTTAAACGGTTAAAACTAAAGTTTGTCTGTCACTAGGCGCGAAATGCTCAGCACAGTCCAAACTTAATATTGACTACAATGGAAAACACCAAACTGTGATAGTGCGCACTGGTTCCCAACACAGGGTTCGTCATTCATAGTGCGGTCCCCACAAACTCTGAAGAGGGGCCTTTTTTTCACTTTAAGTCAGATAGAAAGAGAAAGAAAGGGAACGTGCTTTGTGGTTAAGCGTGCACATCCTTAAAGCTGTCTTAACAGATATTTAAATTTTAGCAACAGGACTAATTATGACATGTGATATTAAAATTTGTTTAGCATGGTTACAGATCCATTTAAAAGTGTCACCTCCGCTTTCTAAGCTGAGAAATGAAACCAGTGACAAAGTTCCAAAAACTGCTGTTCCTCTAATGTCCACTTGAAGTTGGCTCTAAAAATGAGTCAATCCCCATAGACCACTTTAAACAGGATTCAAACACATGTGTGTAACATGGTACAAAAATATGTTGGCCTTTATGGATAGTTTTCATTGTTATGGCAACTCTGTGAAGACTGCTTTTTTTTCTTTCCTTTTTTATTCTGCTATGTGGAGTTACTAAAGTGGATGTCTCTGCTGTGTTTGTGCTGTTGGTGTCTTTTGGAGCATTTTAATAGAATTATCTGACAAATAATACAGCCTACTGTGAGGTGCTGACCACTGAACTGCACCTATACAGTTTATGGATGCTGCCTGTTTCTCAAGCTTGCTAGCATTAGCTCCTAACTCTTACACTGGTCAAAATATTGATATTCCAATGAAAGTACAGAATTCAAAACGAAGGTTGATGTTTTGTTTTGTTTTTGTTTTTAAATTTAAATAATGAATCAAAACTTTTGCTTTTTAAGGCTTATAACTCTCCTGAAAAGAAAAGACAAATGTCACTCTCTTGATAAGGAAGGATCACAGGTCACATGGGTTGTGGACCACTGACAGTGGTGTTAATTCAGCATCATGAATGTTAATAATAATAATAATAATAATGATAATCATGAACAGGAAGATTTGTATGTCTTTTTGTGCAAAGGCACTGATTTTGTTACTTGTATGAATATGAGCTTTTTTGTTTTTAACCATAATCATTAAGTAACAGCTGGCTCATAGTCCAGTGTCATGTCTGTCAATCAGTGTTTGTGTTATTGTTCAGTGTTGCTTGCTTGCTTGTTTTTGTCTTGTCTTGTCTTTGTAAAAAGCTGTGTGTGTGTGTGTGTGCTTTTTGTCTGTGGTTCCTCCTCAGTTTCTGCAGAGGCTTCTGGATTTGTTCCACTACAAGATGCACATGAATAGCTTATTAAATCAGTGGAGTAAGTATTAAGATTTTCAATAAATTTTTGTCCCATTTTCACGTTGTTTGCAAAAAAACCCCCCAAAAAAGTCTTGATGCACACCATTAGATTCTAAATGCAATGACTCCAAAGCGATCTGACAGTGAACTGAGAAATCACAACTTTATCGCTTGTCTTGAGCTGTGATGTGTTTCAGCGCTGCACTGCTTAATGTCAGTGTGTCACTTCCACAGCAGCAGCTGTATGTGTTAAATCAGTGTGTATTTGATGGACTCTTGCTTTAAGCAGGTGAATCTGCTGTAGGGTATTTGTGTCTAGGTCTGCAATGTTCTGAAATAGAAAGACTTTGCTCAGCAGCAGCCTGTCTAAATGTGTCCAGAGATGGTGCGTTACGGAGGTGTCCCATTACCTGGCCTCCATGTTCAACACATCCTGTGTAGGCTAGAAGTTACCAGTCAGAAATGTCTGCATTTAAAGAGATAATGGAGAGTAATGACTGGTGACTTGCTAAAATAACATGGCACTTATAAAATGATCACAATAATCTTAAAATGGAACATAATCTGCACTAGAGCAGGTTAGAAGTTACAGTGATGATCCAGCTGCGTTAAAAAGAGATCCAACTTTGTGACACTGAAAACCAGTTAATGAATTGCTAACCCACAATGCGATAAACTTGCGGTTTCTTCTTACCTTTTGAAATGGCTGCTTTAAAAACAGGAACCAGGTTTGTGAACGCTTGCAGTTGGTTGCAGTCTTCAAAGCGACTTTGTTGCATTAAGATGGCAGTGTCAGTCTCCTATCAGGCTGCTGTCAATGTGCAGTCAATTTGCGACTGACTTGGGTCAAGCTGTCAATTAACTGCGAACTGTTTTTAGTAATATGGTGATTAACATTGATACATTTCTGAAAATTATGAATTGCTTGCCATCTACATGTATAGAAATTAACTACTAATACTTAACTAATTACTCCTTACTTTCCTCCACTATTTGTAGAGGAAACAGAAATTCCTCCACAAATTGTAATTTAGTTGCTGCAGGACAGAAATTTAACTGCAAAATGACATGGGTACAACTTGACAGGTGAACTAACTTTTATTTAAGGACCTACCCACTTGACATCTTCGAAGTTATATAGGCTTTGAGTCGAGTGACTGAACTCGCTCCCAGTTGGAGCAAATACACTGCTTACCCACATTAGAGGGTGTTACATACATTAGAGGATTATCTGACTTAAAAAACCAAAAAAAACCTGGAATTCCCATCAGTAAGGCTTTAGACACCTAGTTTGAGTGGCTTGTGACAACATCAAAGCGAGGACAGCTGTGTTAACTAGCTTCTGTTGGCTAGTGTCACATGTGATCTTTTTGCTCTTAAAGAATTCTGTGTTTTCCTCTTTAATCATATTTAATGTAGTAGAAGTGACTCTGAATTAACGAGCTACATAAACACTGTGTTCTCTGTTCTGTATTTTCTTTGTTACTGACCCATTAATCAAGCTCATAAGTAGAGCTTTAATATTATTTCTTGAAAGGTGTGGCAGCAGAAACAACATCAGCGGTGTGAAATATAAAAAGAGTTTTCCAATAATATTGCTATTATAATATGAAAGCAGTAAAATACAGTTTGCTTCAGTTTCTTCATTTATTTATTTAACTTTGAACTCTTTGGGTCACATAGATAATTGTTATTTTTCCCCTTACATTGTTGTCCCTGAGCTTCTGGGTTTGTCCCCATTACGTATTACAAAAGGTATGAGATTGCGCTGATCCCTGGCCAAAACAAACACTTAAATCTGAGAGTTACCATTTGACATTTTAGATAAAGAACCATATGTAAATATAATAAAATATTTTACTGCTTGCTCACACAAAGAATTTATAATCTTGAGTTTTTCTGATGACGTCAGGCTTATCTTCTTTTAAATGGTCTGTAGGGGTAGTGAGTTAAATAAATTTGTATTTAGATTATTATCTCTGTTAGCCGTTGGTGTTGTAATCATTGTGCTGTTTCAAGGTCAGAATTTTACCGCCTTTTTGTTTACCTTCACACTTCTGCTACATGGCTGGGAATCTTGGCTGCTTAGCTACAAGGCTCATGTTTGCACTGATTGTGTAGGATGGCGCATCCATTTAAAAAGCAGTCCTCAAGTAATCAGTGGTGTTTGCTTCAATCTATCACTGAGGGAAGGATTTCTTTATAAGCAGACTTGGTGTTGTGTTGTCTGGTGGCTTGGATGGCGGGAAGGGTGGAGAGAATTCTATGATATCCACACGTCTTTTATATATAAAATAATACTGATCACCAACAGTAATGAGTGCATCTTGTGTAAACTAAGTGCTCACCTCACAGGTGGTAAATGCTGAGAATGTCATCTCTAAAATCTCATGTTGTTTTTTTTCATATCTGCTCTCTGTGGTGTAAAATATCACAAAAAGTAACATCAGCAATTTTTTAATGAGTTAACATTGTGAAAGGGTCTTTCTCATCCCAAACCATAATTTTTTACTTATACCAACTAATTAGTTTTGATGCATCAGACAACATCAAGTAGTTTCTGTGCCTTAGCCAAAGCGTGAGTCTAAATTAAAACAGTGACTGAAGGCTAGCTGCTTACTGAGTATGGAATTAGGCAGCAAGTTTGATTATCCCCTTGTCTGTCTTGTATAAAGTTTAATGCAAAGTCAAGTTGTGAAGCTTCAAGGTGAGCATTTTTGCTGTAGCCATCTTTGCATTTTGAAATATCATGGGCAAAGGGCAGAGCTGATGGATAGGAGACCTGGCTCATTGGCTAGCAACCTATCAATCCTTTGGTAAAACATTCTGCAATATCATTTTTTTCTGGACACTGATACGCCATAATTTACAAAGTGATCGCCATGCTGTATCCAGTAAGACAGCTCGTCTTCGTTGTGCACTTGGGGTGGACATCCACTTTTTATCTATATAGCCTGAACTTGACAAACATTGATGTTTGGCTCAAACACTGGATGAGTTCAGTGTTGCTGCAGCGATGGTGGGAGGCAGTAGAAAGGGACAGAGATGCATTGTGCTGTTTCCACATTTTGTATGACCTCCAGCACTGTTTTCAGCCCACTCAGCCATCTTGTACAAGTGGTGTCTTGTTCTCAAATGGGATTTTTCTTTTTCAGAAGAAAATATAGAGTGAGGCATCTCTCTGCCCAGTGTTTCCATAAGCGGTTGGGTGTCATTCTGTTGTGGAATAGAATCTTCGCTGTTTGTTTGCATGCCATGCATAACCACAGAGAGAAAGAGAGACACTCACTAATATGGTGAGATGCTCAGATTCCCAGATGGCCTGAATGCATTTGGAAAAACGCAAGAATTTTGGTTGATCACAACTATGAACATTGGTTGCGATCAGTTGACGTTTTATAGATCATGTGCATAGACATATGCAATCCTTTTACACCACTGTCTGCATGGTTACCATAAGGTGTTTGGGTCACATGTGCTAGTGAAAGGGCCCATTGGATCTGTGGTTACAATCAAGTTATGAGGGTGCAACAGCTTGAGGTGGTTTTAAACAAATGCCATTTTAAGTGTTTATTTTATTTGCTTTTCAGTTAATTAGTTTACCATTGCTTAATTGGGGGTTTGGTTGTTCGATGTTACCATGTCTTAAATTAAATGTTATATTAATATAAAATATACCCTTCTCTTTTAGCTCATTAAATCGAAATGCATGCTGTGTCTAAGCATTATACATGTCAACCTTTTAAACATTGACTGACAATGCTGATTGATTTGCTGACTGTAATTGGTGAACAGAAGTAGCTGGATATCAGCCATAACAGACATCAGTGTCTGAGTGCTGATCAGTGTCACTGTTCCACACACAAATTAATTTCAAAGTGGCACAGAATTCTCAGTATGAACCTGTGTACTTTCACTTATGCACAACTGTGTTGGAAGGCGTGACATGAAACCGTAGCGAGGCAGATTCAATTTATTTTGAATCTTGTAATAATGCTA
Organism: Tylochromis polylepis; assembly: GCA_015107715.1. Lineage (NCBI taxonomy): Eukaryota > Metazoa > Chordata > Actinopteri > Cichliformes > Cichlidae > Tylochromis > Tylochromis polylepis. Next base: position 1,828 of record VVHJ01002660.1, on the reverse strand, counting down.
ATAACTTCATGCATCAATGGGGAAATGAAATTTTCAAAACACTGCCTTGGCTGGCCAGCTGTTTGCCGCTCACTTTGACCACTGCCGATCACTGACATTGTCCGTTGGCACAACCCTAGTATGCTAGCTCGTCTTTGATGCAGTGACACAGCTACTAAAACAACAGATACTACCAGACATACCAAATGAACTAAATTAACTGTTTTTTCCCCCCCATTTATATATGTTCTTTAGTGTTTTACTGTTTAATGAAAAATCTTACAACAAAATGAATCTTGTTCTCCGGCGATGTTTTAGCCTGGCTTACCTTTAGCAAGAAGACTGAATTGCCTACATAGCTGTTTGTCTGTTTCTGACCCCTACCCCTCTACCATCTAATCATTTTTGTGTAGTCATTACCAAGAGATTCCTCTTAAATGTGTGCAACTATGGAATTTTTGTCCATGGGGATGTGGTTGCAGCCACAACCACATTACCACTTCACCATGGTATTAAGAACTATACCGCAGGGCAGAGCACATTACAGAATTACCTCCATTACAACTTTCTGTTGTATCTGAGAATCTTTCCATCTTAATTATATTATATCGAAAGCATTGGGAAACTGTACAAACTTGAGATTGTTCTTTTTGTTGATACTTGACACTTAATATTCCAAATGTTCCAGTAGAAAGAAAACCAGACGCTGTGAAAGTGTGGGGTGGTGTAGCTCAAGTTCACCACAGAAATAGATTAAAGGTAAAGAAGAAACAAATGCCTGTAACTTGATCTTTAGCACAGTAAACAAAGATGGTGAGAGAGGTCAGTGAAAGAAAGATGTGGAAAATAAGTAGAAAAGGAAAAACCTCCTTCAGAGTGACTCTGTGTTTAAAACAGCTGAGATGCCTAGATAAATTGTTTGAATCAAAGTAGCAAAGATTAATCAGTGACATTTATCCCTGTGTAGGTTCTCAGTCATCCAGGTCATGGTTGACTTGAGAGCTTGAAAAGAAGGCAACTGGGTTTCTTTAGGTTTGTTTTTTGAAACACCTGGGTCAAAAGCAAAACCCAAGAAAATAACATCTTCACTGAAAACATCAACGTAGTGGATAAAAGCATCAAGTTCACCAGGGAACATGCCAAGGAAGATAGGTTACCATTCCTGTGCTGTTAATGAAAACATTGAGGAGGATGGAAACCTCAATACTGAATTTTACCAGAAACCCACACACAGATCAGTACCTACTCTTTGATTCCCACTGCCCACTAAGAACTTGGGGACCGTACACCCATTCTTCCCTCTAAAGAAAGAAAGAAAAGGATTACACGTATACACTGCTCAAAAAAAATAAAGGGAACACTTAAACAACACAATGTAACTCCAAGTCAATCACACTTCTGTGAAATCAAACTGTCCACTTAGGAAGCAACACTGATTGATAATCAGTTTCACATGCTGTTGTGCAAATGGAACAGACAACAGGTGGAAATTATAGGCAATTAGCAAGACATCCCCAATAAAGGAGTGGTTCTGCAGGTGGTGACCACAGACCACTTCTCAGTACCTATGCTTTCTGGCTGATGTTTTGGTCACTTTTGAATGCTGGCGGTGATTTCACTCTAGTGGTAGCAAGAGACGGAGTCTACAACCCACACACGTGGCTCAGGTAGTGCAGCATCCAGGATGACACATCAATGCGAGCTGTGGCAAGAAGGTGTGCCGTGCCTGTCAGCGTAGTGTCCAGAGCATGGAGGTGCTACCAGGAGACAGGCCAGTACATCAGGAGATGTGGAGGAGGCCGTAGGAGGGCAACAACCCAGCAGCAGGACCGCTACCTCTGCCATTGTG
>VVHJ01002659.1:1269-11754 GCA_015107715.1 Tylochromis polylepis | reverse complement strand
TAGTTCTCCCCCCCCCCCCCCCCCGAAAAAAAAATAAAAAAAGAATGTACGGTTCCTACTCAGCAACTTGCTGTTGCTGGCTCAGTGCTAAATCTTGTCTACACTCTCCATGTAGTAACTGTTCTCGTGTTTTCTCTGTGCATTTTTGGGTCTGTTTTTCCACTCACTGATTTATGCCTGGGGGCAGCTAAAATTAAGAGAGCATTTTGGTGCCGCCCAGGGTGCCTGTGTAAGTGGAGGAATGCAGTGCAGAGTTCTGCTCCATAAGGTGAAATGAACAGGCAGCCATACAAGGACTCTTAACTCACTATCTTGCTTTATTCAGGGGCAGTGGTTCCAGTTAAAATGTTGACATACTACAGGGCTTCCCCACCACAATTAAAAGGACCGGCTGTGTGCTGGGTTTGCTTTATTTGAGACTAGAATTCTATGTCATTAATTAGCTCTCCTGTTTGTTTTTGAATTTAAGAGTAAAAAGTACAAAAGTTATCAAATGAAAATGGCTTTATAGTAGCAAGTCATAGGTATCGAGCTGAACCTTCTACTGCCACCTGCTGACAGTAAAACAAATTTGAGCTTTTTGTCACTCGTACCAAAAAAAATCACAGCAAATGCACCAAATTTCAATTCAAATGAAATATATTCTGCATGTATTCTTCAAGATCATTTATTCTAAAGTAAACACTTTCTAAAGCAATGAAGACTCTTACCAGTGCAAGAATATACTATTGAAATTACTGTGAGAGTGAACTTTCTTATGCTTTCTTTTCATTTTGAGGTGTTATTTATTTATCTTTAATTGTTAAAAAAACAACAAAAAGGATCTTACCACACTCTCTTCTGTCTCATTGCAGGTAGCTCATCATTATCCTACAATACAACATCTCACACAGATCCATCGCCACGCCTGGCTGCCAAAGAGGGTAGGAAACGTTCCCTTTTTAATTTTTTACAAATAATTTTCTGTGCATGTCTCTTCACATATTTAGAATTGTTTTAAATGCTGTATACGGACGGAACAAGGTGCTAATGGTGCAACCAAAGATAAAGGTGATTATGTAAGGCAAAAATATAAAATACCAAACCCTGCAGGCTTCGCATGAAGAAAAGCACACGTACTTGAGAACAAATGCCACTTAACAAAAGGAACCACAATGCAGCCATTGATTGTTTCTGATGAAGCTCTGGGCAAGTCCACCTTTTGTCTTGAGTCAAGCTGCTATTGCTATTAGGGACTACTACCTGAACCCGAAGAATAGAGGTATGTTAACAACAAAACAAAAGCAGAGTGCTGATGAGTTCTTTCCATAGCAGCGGGAGCATGAACAGACTGTAAATGTAGTGATTATGGAAAGAAGCTATGTGAATGAGGCTGTTTACTGGAAGGATGGGCAGCATAGACAGGTGCCCGAGCAACAATGTGCTTGGCAAACATGGCAGAAAAGGGCTGATTGGCTGCTTTAGACCAGATTAGATTGGAAAGAAGGTTATATGTGGGAGTCTCTGATGAGTGAAATAGTGGCAGAAATCATGATAATAGGTTAAGGGGACACTAGACATAAAATATGCTCTTGTGAGACATTGTCAAGCAGCACTGAGACCCTTTGAATGAAATATATATTTTTTTGCTTTTAATGAAAATAACCATCAAATGTTCTACAAAATCTCAGTTCATTCACAATTTTATGTGCTAAAGATGTAATTTTCTTTCTGAAAAGGAACATAAATCAGTGCAGTTTGAGGGTCTTTCAACTGCTTTGAACACGAACTCAGACTTTGGATTAATTGTTTATTGATAATAGCCATTTTTCAGCTACATTATGTAAAATTTACACTTTAACATAAACTGTTAGCTGATTTTATTAAGAGATTTAGTGGTTAAGGACCGAATGTCTGATTCAAAACAATAGTGAAAATGGCTTCTTTTTTTTTTTAAATGTTACCATACAAGCAGCTTGGTGTTCTCCACATCTTAACCTGGCCAAAATTTAAAGTATACAATGAACTAATTGAATTAGCAATACATTTTTAATAAAGCAGAAGAGGAGTGGTCAGAAGAGACCAGTTCTAGTGTGCTAAGCCGAGAGCAATGCCCCAAGCAGCTCAGGATGACTGTCCTTTTCCTCCTGATACCTTTTTCACCCTACAAACACTGCTGTGCTGACACAGTTCAGACAGGCAATGGCTTTGTATCTGTTTAGAAAAAAAAAGAAAAAGCTACACATCCTTTACATAGGTTATATGGTGTCACCACCAGAGTCGAGAGAAAAGACTGCAATAACAATGATAGCCTTGCTCACAGGATGAGAGGCCCTATCAAGGCAGCAGCAGAGGAAATGCTAGGTCTGATAAGTGTCAGAGAATGCGCTCTGCCTCTCGCTCTATCTGCCCCATTGGTGAGAGTTCCAGGCCATGTAGTGTTCTCGCCCAGCTTCATACTAATAGACCATTGGGCAGGCCAGATAAGATTCTGCTCAGTCACCCCCTGACCTCGGTCTTCCTGATTCTCAGCTCCAGGTATTTGGACTGGCAGAAATAGAGGGTCACTCCCATCAGCAGCGTTTCCCTTTCTCAAGAGGTGATTTCTATTATGGGCTCCTGTAACACTGCCTGTCTCTAACTGTGTCCTAAAACCCCGGCCTTGAGTAGAAGACTTGTAGCATTTAAAACATGCTAACTTTTCCAAATTAAGGAACTACGACAGTGTTTTTGCTCGCAAAGTGTTACTTTCGTGCAGAGTTTCTGCTTCGGCAATAAAAGGTGCGTTGCTTCGGGAGAAGCCTTTATCAGCGTATGCTCAGATCAGCACTGCCAGATGTTTCACTTCATATTGCCTTTCGAGAGTAGTCAAATACCATACAGGCTCTTTGGGGTAGAGTAAGCATGAGCATACAGCAGGAGACAACCCTTAATCTGCCCCAGACTCTGCGGTGTAAAATGCAATGTTATGAATAAAAGAGAGCATATAAAACACGGAATGCAGCAGCTATGAAAGGACTCATGCACGCCGATGTGTGTGTGGCTCTCTCAAAGTCTGCTATTTGCCTGCTGATCGGCTTGTAAGTATGGGTTCCTGCATACCTTAGTACTGTGTGATATATATATATATATATATATATGCATTTGCATGTCTTTTGGGCATGGATTGCGTTATTCATGAGTGCAAGAGTTATAGGGTGTTGCTGGGAATTAGACATCATGTGGTTGTTACAAGTAAACATCTACACTTCTAGTTGTAGACTACTTTTTTCCGCCAGATTTATTTTTTGGGTTTTGTGTTTTTTTCTCCTTTGTGGTTTCTGTTCTATTAGCGCTGCAATGCAAATGTCAAAATATTCTATAGGCATTCATATCCTCCCCTGCCATGAACGAGGAAAGATGATTCACCTTTTTAAAAGCACTTCCTTCGCTGCCAAGTCAAAGGCAAAAACTGCTTGAAATGCTTCATTACGTGTGCAAACCATCTCAGATTTGTGTTTTTTCAAACGCTGACCTTGCTCTGTGATAAATATAATGAAAGATAAACTACGGACTTGGAAGCGTTAAAAGTGTTGCGAAGATGTTCCCTCTTTTTTTTCTTTTTTTTTCTCTGATGGTTTTCTGTTCCAGTGCACCCACTGTCTCCTCGCTGTGTCTAACTCCTGTACTTTGCCATCATTCTCCTCCTCTTATGGCTCCTTGCTCACACAGATGGCTTTTAAAGCACCTGTATTATGGGTATTAAAAAAGTTTACCCTGTCTGGGTTTCTCTCCTTGGCTCGGACCCTGGGTTAAAAACAGTCCACAGCTCCACTCTCTCTTTTTCTCCACTCATTCTCTATCTCGCTCCCGCTGCTCAGTTGCTCTTTCTCTCTCTCCCTGCCTGTCTCGCTGTCTTTCTTCTTCACTCTGTGTCTCTCTCTCTCTCGCTGTCTAGCACTCGGGCCTTGTTTTGACTAACTGGTCCTGCAGTTGAAGTCTCCCAGGAGCGTGCACCACACCCGAGACCAGAGTGGAAACTGGCTCAAGTCGCAGTCAGAGCGAGGCCTGGAAAAATGAAGGCGGGAGAGGGGGGTGGGTGGTGAGGGGTGAGGCGGCTCTGTGTGTGCACAGTCGAGTCTGCGTCTGTGTGGTTGCCCCCCCAAACCGCCGTGCATTGTGATTCTTCCTCCTTTTGCATGTTCACTTTCACTCAATCCAGTGAAGCTAAAACTTAATGCACAGTAGTGGTAAAAAGTTTATATGGGCATGTTTGCTGAGATTTTTCTTTGGCCAGAGAAAATTGTTTTGGTGGCAGATGCTACCAACCACTCAAGGTGTCTTAAAGCAGGGAACACACCCAAATAACACAGCTTCCCCTCTTCTTCTTCCACAGCTGACAGTAGCTGAGTTTGCAGCCATTGTTTTCATTCCAGATTCCAAAGTTGTGTTTTGTCTGACTCATTTTTCTGTCTTGATTTTCTTCTTCACTTCTTTCTCTTCTGTACCTCTTTGTGCACTTACACCCTCACCTTAATTTGTCTGCTTCTCAGTACGTCTTTATGCGATTTCCTCACTTTCGCTCTCATCTCTCTCATTCATCTGTGCCTCTCCCCCACCATCTCCTAAACCCCCTCTGCACATAGATGGAGGTAACCCCGTCGTGTTTTTTTCGGGGTGGTGGTGGTGGAGGGACTGGCGGTGAGTAGAGGGGAAAAAAGGGCCAGTAAAACAAAGAGAGGTTGTCTGCAGGCGAAGCAGGCAGGAAACGCAAGTCTCTCAGGACTCTCCCCCAGTCACTGCTCCTTGGCTATCCTGCCAGCCCACACCAGATTGAACCTGACAGCCCCGTTGAGCCCCGGCAACCCGCTTGTTATTTATCCCTCCTCTCTCTCTTTTTTGTCTTTCTCTCCTCATATACTCTCTTTCTTTTATTCATTTGATCGTGTTCCAAATTCTTTTCTTGTTGCAAGCTCATATATGTTTAGCTTCATGCATCTGCCGCTGTTAACTCTGTAGAGGACACAGAGACAGGAACAACCTCTCTTGTTTGCAGATTGTAACGAGTCCTTTGCTGAAGCATTTAAGGTTAAAAGTTGAAATGATAGAACTTAGTGAAGAGAACAAGAGGTCCCTGAGCAGCAGGAAGCTTTCCCACTTGAGGATATTTTGCTAGTAAGGGAAGGGGAAAGCCAGGCAACAAAACATTCTTTGAAAGTAGAGCAAGACACGTAATTGAGTTTGAAGTTTTAATCTTTATATTTTCAACATAAATTTAAAATGTGTTTAAAAAGAAAACAAACTAGCACCAGCCAAACTTGGGAAACTTTGTTTGTTGGCCGCAGTGAGATTAGAATAGAGGGTTAAACTGTACTCAGATGAAATAATTATTTGATGTGGAATGTGTTGTCATTATTTATTATGAGGAAAACACCACTGCTAACATATTCTTGTCCACTGGAGGGCAGTGCAGCACAGTGTGTAGAAATGCCTGTCCATGTAGTGAAGCCGATGATGCATTTGATGTCACTGGATGTTTTGTTTCTTTGTTTTGTTTTGTTTTTTCCACTTGGGCTATATGAGGTAATATGGGTCAAGATGGTATACCCAGAATAATCCCCATGTATTTTCAAACACAGCTGTTTTTTTTTTTTTAAAAAGTCAGGCACACTTACAATAATTACTTGATGATGTGTGATTTTTTTTCCCATAACTGAAATCTACAGACTTTAGAAAAACACAGGAAATTACACTAGTGAATTTAATAGTTTTATGTGTTTAATGACTGATATCTTGCAAGGATCTGATGGAATGGAAATGAAAGCAAATTTGCCATTACTTGTCTGTCAAAACTAAGTCAAAGTCAGAGTTAACAAAGTCACAGTTTAATGTCATCTCAGCCCTAAACAAGTATAAAGACAGATGAAATTGGGTTCACAGTGTTCAGTTGTTTTCACTTTAATCAGCATAGGTATTGTCTCAGTTCTTTACAAAAACCAGCACACAATAACTTTTCAAACATATCTGATCTTAAAAAATATCAATTCAGCATCTGATTCATCAAACAAGAAATTCCAACTTTGAAATCTGATTACCAACAAGCCTTCGTCTTCAAGATTCAGCCCACACTGATGGGAAATGGAATTGCCTCTTGACCTTCTAGCAGCTTGCTACTTCCTATAACATCCCCTGTCATCACCATTACACCATCTCTATCTGCTGCCCTCTGGGAGCAACACTGCTGACAAAAAAGAAAAAGAAAAGTTGGCCGATCACAATAACACCGTTGAGCGCAACTCGGCATAAAGCACGTCTGGCCACAGCGCTCATCATATTTTCCCCTCGTGTTCTGACAATTGTTTGAACTGTTTTAGTCCATAATAATACAAACCATCAAGGGTGCTGGCCAGGTGCACTCTGAGTATACAAGGGTGTTCACTGCCAGAGGAACGACACGGCCTCTGTTTTATCTGTTTGTGTCAGAGTGATTGATTGTTACTGGAAGCTGTCCAGCCTCACACTCGGTTAGTTTGAACCACAGACACACACACAGCAGGTAGAACCCATGGAAACCGGGCCAGTTTGGCTGTTTGTCAAGGTTTCATGAAAGCCGCATGTGTGGGAAGAGTGGATGATAGTGGATATCATGCACATGTATTGTCTTTGTGTGTGTCTCTGTTGTACGTTAATTTGCATCAGTCCCTTTCATTTGTGGTTGGGGTGTTGCAAGCTGTTTAACCAACTGTATTCTCTGTAAAAGATTGTGCCATCTACATTTTAACCACTGCAGCAAGCCAAACAAACCACATTTCCATGTCCAGATATCCTGTGAAGAACATTTTAATGATGTTTTGATGGATTTATTAATGCCCTAACTGTTGGCCAGCTGTAATTGTTAGGATTGGCTTGTGCACAATGGTATTTTATGAATTGTACTTAGCCTGTTTTTAAAAAAAAAAAGTAACCATAAACGTTTTCCTATTCAAACTTTGTCTGTCCTTTTGTCTTTGTTGTTGTTAGACCCTTCATATGATGCTGTACGGCGGACAGGGTGGTCCAACAACATGCACAGTGGCAAAGGTGAGGGCACACAAATCATCAATAGATCGGTTTTGGTTCTTTCACTGAACAGTAATAGTAAGTGTGAGTGGTAGCAACTTACTGAGCAGGGGCATGATTCGTGACAAACCCAATCATTTGTTATGTGGTGGAGGTTAACTAATTTTCAAATACCCTTTAACGCAACTCTGCAGCATGCTAGAGAGATTCTAGACATGTGGGACAGCCTCCTAAAGATTACACACAGCCAAAAGAAGCCACTCCAACCACCAGCTACTGCCTTATTTACTTTGGACCACTGCTGGCATGCTTTTAAGATGTGTATATTGGTTATCTGCAGAGCACCCCTACTGATGTTTTCTGTCTCTCTCTTGTCCCCCACTTATTCCATTTCTCTCTGTAGGCTCACCAGTGGTTACTCAAAATGTGACCAAGTCCACTGAGCAACCCAGAGCTCAGCCAGGTACTGGCTTACTTGGTGTCTTTCTTGGCCTACTTAATATAAGCACAGACTCAAATCCGAGTCATACCAGCTTCTCTTTTGTGCCGCTTGTTCTGACAGATTTTTCTTTTTGTCTTTCTGTTAACAGTCGAGACAGTGAAGCATAATTACTCTGTGTTTATAATAGAATTGTATTATCTATTCTAAGATCCTGGTATTTTGTGTTTGTTTGCTTGACTGATTCTGCTAAAGCTTCTCTTTAAATCCTCCAGCCTTAAGCAAAGTGTTTACTGACACTTACACAGCAAGTGTAGTTGTTTCTTCTGCTTGCTTTATTATTTGACAAACTTCAGCGTGTAATACTCATTTATTTTGTCAGTGTTGCTGTTAGTTGAATTTACTTCATTTCAAATGTAATGTGTTGAAAAAAGCTATAAAAAAATGATAGGATAGGATACTTTAGACTATCTACAGACTACGTTCAGTGTGTAGCACATTGAATTGTGTTATGTATATATATATACCTCAGACATGCACAATGACAATTATTGGAAGCAGAAAGGTGTATTTTATTGTATTAACTAATTATTGTGGAAAGTAAATATCATAATGATTTATTGGTCATTGAAATGTGTTCAGAATTTGCAAATTAATGATGAATCATTTCATAAATTATGATACACAATTTATGGTACGGGTATTGGTATCAGCAGTACTGGCCCTGTATTTACTTGGTATTACTTGATACCAAGTAAATTTTGGAGATAAGCCACAGAATCTGCAGTATTGCAGAAAACTAAGTGCCATAACACTTGCTGTGATGACTCATAAAAAGGTCTCCTTTTTTTTGCCCACAGACCCTTACCAGATTCTGGGTCCCACCAGTAGTCGTTTAGCCAACCCAGGTAAGTCTCTCAGCATAGCCAGGTCTTCAATTCATCAGCTATAAAAACACACTTTCTCCAAAACCTTTGAACAGCAATGTCAGTATCTAACTGTGCTTCAGGATGGATGACAAAGCAACCATGCTTGAATGTTTGTTCTTGTGTCCACCAATAGGCTCAGGTCAGATCCAGCTGTGGCAGTTCCTTCTGGAGCTCTTGTCTGACAGTGCCAATGCAGGCTGCATCACTTGGGAGGGCACCAATGGCGAGTTCAAGATGACAGATCCAGACGAGGTGGCGCGACGCTGGGGTGAGCGCAAGAGCAAGCCCAACATGAACTACGATAAGCTGAGCCGTGCGCTGCGCTACTACTATGACAAAAATATCATGACCAAAGTGCACGGCAAACGCTATGCCTACAAGTTCGACTTCCACGGCATTGCTCAGGCACTGCAACCGCACCCGACCGAGTCCTCTATGTACAAATACCCCTCGGACCTAGCCTATGTGCCTTCCTACCATGCCCACCAGCAGAAGGTCAATTTTGTATCCCCGCACCCTCCATCCATGCCAGTCACCTCCTCCAATTTCTTTGGACCCACTGCTCAGTACTGGAGCTCGCCCACTGCAGGCATTTACCCCAACCCAAATGTTCCTCGCCATCCTAACACGCATGTGCCATCCCACCTGGGTAGTTATTATTAAAACCACCCTTTCTGATCATCCACCACTCCTTGAACCTCCCCTACCCCACACCATTTGCTGACCTGCACTCTCAATGACGCCAAACCAATGAAGACTGAACTGATAGAGGTATTTTGTCCTCTGAAGAAATTTGATCCAAAATGAAGGATGATTAAACTAAAAGATTTTTTTATTGTATGATTATATAAACAACTGGATACTAAGGTCCAAAAAATGGAATACTACTTACGTTTAAATGACTACCAATTTTTTTTTTTTTTAATGTTTTATGGACATTTATCCAAGTTTCATGTGCCTTTTCCATCCTCCTGAAAGCTGCACCTAAAGTAGCTGCAAGTAGGTGTTCAAGAACCTTCCTAAACCAAAGCCTGAAGACAGAAGATAACTCCCAAGTCTGTCTGCCTCATCTTCCCTTTACAGTACCAGACATGGGCCTATTACTTATGGGTCTCAAAAAACATCCTTCTCAGTATGTACCTTGTCCTTAAAGCATCTGCCTTTTCCATTCATCTAAAGCCTTGACAGGATTTCTTATTCCCACTACATCTAACATTCTGTTTTGACTGTCTGTGTTTTTTTTGTTTTTTTTCTTGGTCTGTTAACCTGCATGTTTTCATGTGTGTGTGTATGCATGTGGAGAGTCTTCTGGAATTCGCTGGACAAGAAGAAGCTCTCATTGAGGTGGACTTTTCTCAGCACTGAATAAAATTTGGCAACTGGAATATGCCATTCACTATGCCATTTAACTTATCCTCCAAACTGGAAGGCTAGAGAAGAGTTGAATGCAGTTAAGAGGGCAGCGCTGTATGTTTTTGCTGATTTGCATCAATTCAGTTGCTTAAAATGTTTTCTTGTGAGTTGTTTGCGGCGTTTGAGCTAGGCTAAGTGTTGACTCGATTGTGCCAGGAAAGCTGAGTCAAGATATAATTGCAGTAATTTGTTACAATAATTCAACTTAGGTCAGATGTTTTCACTTGGGGCCACACATTAGGCTATTAAATGTTTGCAGAGTCTTCGCATTTTTCAACCGTGCCATTTCCAGATGTGTTGTCGCTCGACCGTGTCAGTATTAATGTGAATGTCTTCTGGTTTGTGAATTTTTTTAAAAAAGGGATACCCTTTGGCAAAAATCTAAATTTGTCAGAAGTATTCATTTTTTTTTAAACGTTTGATAAAAAAAAAAAAAAGTAATTCCTTCACACTTGAGATCATGGATATAGAACACGAACGTGCCTTTATGCAGATGTGGTCATGTTGACGTGTAGATGTTATCAACTGCCATTTGGTGGCTATTTATTTTCTATCCAAAATTGTCTTAAATGTTCTTCTATTTTGAATATGTGCTGTCCTGAAAATCCTGCCATGCTTTAACTGCTGATTTTGTATTTTTTTTTTTTTTTACCTTTTTTTTTTTTTTTTTTAAAGTTTAGACTGCTT
>VVHJ01002654.1:0-11811 GCA_015107715.1 Tylochromis polylepis | reverse complement strand
CTGAGATTTGATTTTCACCCAGGTGTCATCCACATACCTGAACCAGTGACTTGGTGGTGTTCCAGGGTAGGATAACAAAGCCCTCTTTTCCACTTCTTCCATGTACAAATTGGCCACAATGGGTGAAACTGGGTGAACCCATGGCACACCCCAGCAACTGACCTCACAGCCCATTGTTCCTTCAGTGGTGCTAGTTTCAGTCATTATGCAAATCTGCTGTTTATAAGGTTGGAAACCTGCAGTCAGCTGAGACTGAAGAAGTCACTTGGATGAGTGACGAAACGTTTCTCCCACTGAAAACGCTACGTCCAGATGAACAGAATCAACTTTTTGGGATTTACTTACCTGGATGATTGAGCATGCATCAAGACGATTTGTAGTAGTGTTACGTCTAAGTCTTGTCAGGTTGCATAATTGTTTCTGTAGTCATTAGAATCAATCAGATATTTATATGATAGCTCCTGATTTAATGGTTATACAAACGCCTAAATATTGTGTATTTCCAGATATGTCATATAGGAGTACAACAAGTGTGACTAAATGAACATGCAGTTAAATATGTGCCCAAGTACTGACACCAAGCACACAAGGAGTAATGATAATTTATTCGTATTTAAGAACTCCCAAGAAGAGAAAACCTTCAAAAGTACCTTATTAGAATTTACTAGAAACACTAGAATATATTGTACCTATAAAGCTGTGGTACATTTTATTACCACAGGCAAATGAACACATAGAACTGTTAATGCTTTCAGGTTTTTTTTTAAACAATCTAGTCGTTAAAAATCAAAGAAAGTCTGCTAAAGACTTTTGTTTTTGTTTTTCCCACCTAATTGTTATAAACAAGCATGAAAGCTCTGGAAGCAGCATGACCATAATCCTTTGGATCAATGGCATAATTCAGACAAGCATCACTAAGCGGATATTCTGACAACAAAGGTCAAAGCTATCATCGACAATCCACAGTGAAATGAAGAAGGTAGGGGACAGGAGAATAATGATAGAGCAAGGTGAGGGCAAATGGTCTGCTTGCTGTAGACTAAGCGAGTATCACAAGCCACTAGACAACATTTCTGTGTATCCAGCAGCAGACTTTAGGAAAGCAACATACATTAAGGTCTTTTTCGCAGGATATCTTGCACATCTTGTAAGTCTGTCTCTGAAAATCTTGCTATTTATTTTACAGAATGTTTGGAATATGGCAAGAAACCAAAGGTAAATTCTGATGTCTTCAATGAAATTGGACAAAGTCAGACTGTATATCAATTGAAACCCCAACTGGTAACCAAGAAGTACCTGCCAGTGAAAAACAAATGCAAATGGTATTTTTAGGACAATTACATTTTTTATATGGTTGTCATATTAAAGATTTAATATGCTTTTTAACTTCTATTTTAAAGATAACATGAGTTTCCAAGATTTACAAAACAGTTGCAGTCTGTTTCACGTACAATTGCAACTTTTTTTGGAATTCGGATTCATACAAGAGATACTATAACTCTATACAGTTTTCTCTGTATCTAGTGCTATAAATGCAGGTAAACCGCATTTGATCTAGTTTTGTCAGGATCTATGGAAAGTACTGACCTGCATCATTCTGAGTGTGAAGCGCTCAGTGTTGCAAAAACATCTGTAGCTGTGATAACACAGCTTAGACTTTGCTTTAATCTTGCTGATTAAAGTCTTTTCCATTATGTGATGAAACGTGTTGCTCAAAGCATTTTTTGCTATTAAAAAGATGGACTTGTTACTGGCTTGTGTGAAATCTCAGGATGAGCTACCAAACACCATGAATGCAGGCGTGTTGATCAAGGTTATAAGAACACTTTGCTGAGGAAATGGGAGACAGAAAGTGGTCCAGTTTTTTAAACCCCAGTGTTATACTGAAAAAAACCCACCCCATCCCTTCTCTGCACAAACAAAGAGACAAAACAGACTATAGTGTGAGTGTTGTTATGGGTCTCATGCTGAAATGACTGATTCTAGCATTTTTCTTGGTAAACCAAAATGGCTGTAATTTCATGTGTGAAATTACCATCTGACTCAATAAGGGCCTAATTATTCAGTAAAATGCACCAGAACGGTAGACTAGCTCACACACAGTAACTAGTCCAACAGATGCTTTAATGTGAAGTCGACTTCAATGTTAAGAAACCCAGTGCCTGTTGATGTACATGTGAAGGCTAAAGACTATTTTCTGGCAACATAAAAGTCTGTCATTTTCATTTGTACTATTAGCTAATATTTTCCTTAACTTGAATCATGCTTTTGTTCCTCATTCACCATCCTTTCATTTTATCAAATGCATCTTTTAACCAGTGTGTGTTAAGGGCTTTCTATTTAGTTAAATGAATTCTAAGGATTGTAGGGCAAGTATACCCATTCAACAGTAAAACAGTAAAAGGAAGCCCACAAATGCTTGACACCTATATGAGTACATTTGTTTACTTTAGGCAATATATAAGGTCCTCAATGACAGTCATAATGTGCAAAAACACATCAAAAGTACCCAGGATTATATTCAATGTGTATCTTAGAATTTTCCACAGGTTACTTTCTCTCACATGTTACGCTTCCTCTTGAATTACACATTAAATAACATGTTTATGAAGTGGTTATTAACCTGGACTACAATACCTTCCTCAGGGACATATCAAAGTATGTTTCTGGGTAAACAGTAGCCTCACTAATGATCACAACACTATTTACAGTATCTCAAAATTCTGATATAAAAAGAGTGACTCTCCACAGTAAAGTGTAATCAGATCCCAGTGATTAACTACTTAGTCACAATGCACTAAGGTGTGGTTTTTCTACATTTCATCACTATTCATGAAATTTAACTGCTACTGTAGGCAAGAGTGGCTGATTTATTTTAGAGTGACACTATGGCTAAAAAGAAGAAGAAGAAACACTTCTTCGTCTTTGGAATCCCTTCAATATTTGTCCCACTTTCTAACCTCAAGTAACTAATCTTATCCAAAGGGTACCTTTTTTACCATCACTCTGTCCACAGTGACCATTAACAACTACCAACCTCACCTGCTTGATAACTTCGCGACAGCATCCACGTTATGAAGCAGAGTTTCTCAGTAGGAGACAGATCACAGTAGCGTTTTCACCATATGAACAACACTAGCTGATTTTAGCCAGCAGTGTTTCTGTATTTAGTAACATTTTCTATATTGCAGCATGTATCAGAAGACATGCTTTCTGCATGGACTACAAAAAGATGTATGTCCTGTTTCTGTAAAAACTGAGGCAACCCTAATCTCACCAACTAAGCTCATATTTTAGCTTTAACTGTATGCAATAACACATGCATGCCCTGTCTTATTTTAGTTGAAAACAATACACTTGAAATAAAGAGAATCTGACAGCACATACAGAAAGAAAAAAAAACCTGGCAGGTCCTGGGCCAGAGTAGATCAGCGCAAATGTGTGTTGCTCCAGATGACAGCACTGCTGGACGCCTCTGGACAGTTCATGTGGTTGGACTGCAAAGTGATGAGATATGGACTATTGCAGAGCGCAAGATGGTGATGAAGGCTGTGGTGATTAACAGCTTAGCACATAAAGTAGGGATATTCTCCTTACAGACCAGGAACCTCACAACAATACACTCAGCAAATTATTTCAATTAAACCACAGCTCGACCAACAAAAGCAAATTTTTTTTGAAAGTGTTTACCATACATGTTATGGTGGCTGTAAGTTCATATGGTGGATTTGAAAGAGTATATCTCCAAAGTGGATACAGATTTCCGGCAGTAAACAGCCAGTTATGCATAATGACAGGGAGTAGTGATAATTTGCCGTTAAAAGTACTAAGGCAGTACAATAATTGGGAAAGAAGAAAACGCTGATGTGAACAATATCATTAATGTTTCAAGCACTGCAAAAGGTTCATGACTGTTAATGGTCTGTTAGGTCTTAGTAATACATGCTTTCTGGGGGAAAACAGTTGAAAGTTTCTTTACAATGTAAGCTCTCTAGGATGCTTAACCCTTTAAAGCCAAGTGCATTGTATTTGATACGTGAGTTTTTGAGACTTCTACATCATCAGCGTGACATTTTTTTTTTTTACCCTCAAATAGTAACTAATCTTATCCAAAGGGTACCTTTCATTTTTAATGACTAAATTGCAAAAATATGGCTAATGTAGCAAATGTGATACAAATTAAAACTCATATATGCAGATTAAAATTTGATATACTTTATATTTTTTTTATATAAAGGTTCAATAAACACTCCATTTTCAAAAAATTAAAGATTTCTGGCAGTTATTTCATGGTTCAGGTTTTAAGGGGTTGAAAAAAATGTAACCCCAACATTCAAATTCTTTTTGCAAACAACTGGGATCTTTCATGAGCTATGAGCATCGATCCCCCTCTTTACAACATTTTTTTGTGTGGGGCTTTTGGGGGAAAACCAGGCAGTTCTGCTTACATGACTGATCTATCAAGAGCTTCTCCGTCTTTCTGACATGTTTCAGAAGGCTTTTTAACTCAACAGACAGGCTTAAATATTTAACAGTCACTAAGTCACAGAGAGTACTATTGGGCAATTGCCAACGCAAAATCCACCTATTCAATCTATATTTCATGGTCGTGAATGAGTGAAAAACTGGCCTTTCTTTATATAGCATTTTCATGATGGGAGGGGGACTTGTTAATGTGCACATACAGAAGTAAAGTAAGCAGTATCAAGAGGAATGAACTGTGCTATGGCTCTCAAACGCAATTTCTGAGGTTTTACTAAACCTTTTGTAACCTTTCTAAACCTCACTGATTTAATTTGAACTGAACTAAATAAACTTAGAGCTGAACAAAGACTGGACTATCATCTCCAGACACTGCTGTTTCCTATGCTAACTACCACATTTAGAGAAAGCTACACATCTTTCATGCTGAATGACGGGGAAACAGTACTGATTCAACTGATTATATCCCATTGATTAGTTGGTACCTAATCAATTTTCACACACGCACTTTAGAAAAAGGACATTTAGGTTAGGGTATTTTCCACAGTTATCCTTTCTTACAGTACATGTAAGAGGCAGCGTGTTAAGTAACCAGCTTTACCTTGTCTTTCAGTTTATGCATGTCACTCACCATAGCTCATAGGCTAACAACCAAAAGTGTATTAAAATTCATTATATGACCAAACTACCTTTAGGGAAATGTAGCCATGATGTAGACTCCAAGAAGACATTGCACGAAAAACACAGCATGTAGGAAGCACAGCGTGATCTGTGGTATTTCCAGGTGAGGGCACTACCTGAAATGAAGTGCCCCTCAAGGACAAATACCTACAATCATGGATCAGAAGTGATGTCCCAGAGGACAATCTCAAGCACTTTTCTAAAAAGGTTGAAAAATGCCAACGTGTTACTGCACCTTATACAGCAACTGTGTCTGACCTCAACATGACATTTAAGTTGCGTGGCCGTGGCACAAATCCTAGTGCCAAGAATTCAAGAGAGTTTAAAAAATGGCTGATTTCGTGAGAGAATGCATGTTTCTTTTTTTTCCACACCAAGTAGCCTCATAGAAACCACTTTTCTCTTGTATGCTAAAGGCAAGAGAAATATTCCCAAAACATTAAATCTACTAGCTGAGCACCAGTTGTCATAGCCCATAGCTAGCCAAGAGCAACATCTTTACATATTATTTGACATAACATCATGAGTGCATGAGTTTATGCACAGTATTAAGTATTAGTATTAAGTGTGTTGATTTGGCTGCAGACACAGTATCTGCTCATTAGCCCCTTTGCTGTCAGTTGCTCTTGGCACAACGGACACTGAAACCAACCTAAACTGTGGACTTCTGTGCACACGCGCACACACACAAGCAGTGTCATGCAGGCATATCCAGATATGACAGGAAAATTTAAAAAATGGAAAATGAGACGGTTAAAAGAGCAACTGATTATTTCTTTACCTGAAGAAAACTGAGTTTCATATTTCAGCTTCTTCTCGAGGCTAAATTTCAAGAGAACAGAGCATAAAAGAATAATGCTGTTTTAAATCTGCAGAAGCAAGGGAACCCTATAAAAAATCCTATCTCTGATATTGAGAATTTCCTACCTCATCCAGTTTTAATAAACAGAACGTATACAACAGTACGGATAAAATAACATCTTTAACTATTATTTTATCCATAGTATGCTTTTGATATTTATTTGCTTGTAAGGTGTCCTTGAGTGTTTTGAAAGGCACCTATAAATAAAATGTATTAATATTAATTATTATTATTATTATTAGTATGGTAGCTATTGCACCAAACAGACAGGTTGATTAATACACACTACACTGGCATGGAACGAAGAAAAAAAAAACCCCAACCAAGCTAATTACCTACACAACACATCAGAAATGACAGACCTCCTGCTAAGTATTTGGTCCCTTTTGTATGATCACACATATTTCTCAACCCTCAGGGACATTCAAAGAAATCCACAGTGTGGTAGTTTTGCTTTGCTAAAAATAAGAAGTGTTTCACGCTGAGTCTCTGGAGATGAGTTACCAGAAACCTCATCATGACTCAAATGTGTTTTGTAAAATGCAAAAACAAATGTGACAGTAACAATTGGAACTGATGTTCAGTAGTTTTTGTATCACGGATCAGTGTCGGTGGAATTAGATTACAACAGTATCATTTCCAGTTGCATCAGTATATGCTGAATTAACATCCAGAGCAATAGTCAGTGATTTCCTTATCATGCTATGTTTGCATTGTTTTCAGGGCTTACAACCCATTTCCAAAAAAGGTTTGAATGGTGTGTATAATGTAAAGAAGAGCAAAAGTCTCTGTTCCTGGAAATCATTAAAAGCTCCCAAAATTATGAGTATATATATATATTTGTTTAAATCTAAGCTCCAGTATTGGACATCTTAATGTTATAAAGAATTAAATACGGGGTCTGAGTGATTTGCAAATCAGGGCGTTATGTTTTACCTACATTTTACACAATGTTACAACCCTTTTTTTCTTTGGAAAAGAGGGCCGTATGGATGGATGGATGGTTAAAAATTAGTTAATAATTTTGTTGGACACGCCCAGATTTCAATTTAAAGTTGTTTACAAATATTCTAAACCCTGAATCAGGAATATCTCGTGACATGATCAGGAACAGCAACAGTGGAGTATGCAGCTACAAAGAGGGATCAAAGACATGTATGTTAGGTAACAATGTCTTTGGTGATTCTAAACTGCTGGATGTGAGGGTGATTGTGTGATTGTCTGTCTCTCTCTGGAAGCACTGTGATGAACTGGTGACCTGGGTGTACCCTATACCTCTCCCTATGACAGCTGTGATAGGCATCATCCCCACCATGACCCTGCGCTAAATAAACGGTTACGGTAAAATGAATGCCCTGATAAGTAACTCAGCAAACACATTTAATGCCCAATGAACTAAATCAGTTTGTTCAGGGATCACAATGAGAGTCTTTCGATGAATGACAATACTCTACAATGCCATGTCCTAACTGACTAAATTAAATGCCAAGAAGGACTTTATAAAATGCAATGGATAATGAATAAATACATTTTTTAAAAAAAACTAATTTAAGTAACAATCAAACCTTTGATTCAAGTGCTGGTCATTTATTTTAAGAACTGCATCAACACTACACGAAGATAATGAATCAATGAAAAATGTTCAGGGAGCAGCTCCCTGTACCATCTCTCCCTGATTATCAATAGCACTACTGCCTCTTACTTTGCCACAAAAGGACATTAGTATAAAACCCTGATTCAACTCCCAAATCATAAATCTTTCATCACCAGAAGGTACACAGAGTCAAAGCAGTCAGAGAGGAGCTTTGACCTTTTCCTGCTGGGCAGAGAGATGCAAGACACTGTAATGACAAACATGCTCTGGTTTTTTGTCCCTTCTAAATCCAGATTACTTCCTTTGCATACTAGTTAAAGTCACATGTGATGTTCTGTTTTTGTTTCACCCTGTCTCTATATGTTTCCCTAGAACATGACTCGAAGATGAGCTGCCCTCAGACTGAGTTTGAGGAGAAGGACAGTCCTCCTCCAGAGGAGTTAGAGTGTAAAATCTGTTATCAGCGTTACAATGTCCACCACCGGAAGCCTAAAATCCTGGACTGCCTTCACCGGGTCTGCGCCCGTTGTCTCATTAAAATCTTGGATATTGCTGACAGTGCAGGCTGCATCTCCTGCCCCTTCTGCCGACACCAAACTGAGATCACTGAGCAGGAGATTTCAGCCCTGCCTGATGATGTTAACATCATGTCCCACTTGGTGATGCGAGACAAATCCTGGAACTCCGACCAAAACAGGGAGGTGGTCTTGACTCCAAAGAGTTTCTCCTCCTCCAGCCCATCTCGTGACTCATCCAACTGCCTGGTAATCACTATAATGGAGGTGCAGAGGGACTCACAACACTCTCCAAGCCAAAATGGCAGCTCAGATGTCTATGCTGAGCAAAGCCTGGACTCGGTATCTATAGGCTCTAATGGGCCAGCAGAGCAGGATGCCTTGTCCAAGTTCTGTAATCATGTCCCACGCATCCTGGTCTGGCTTCTGGGTTTCTTATACTTTGGCTCACTTCCTCTTGGAATCTACTTGCTGGTGATTCAGAGAGTGACTCTGGGCATCGTATGTGTTAGCTTAGTGCCATCAAGCCTGACAGTTTGCCTGGTCTATGGATTCTGCCAGTGCCTTTGTCAAGGCATGTGTGACTGCTCTTCCAGAGGATGATGGGATTCTGAAAACCGGTTGTCCTAGGATAGGAAAGAGTCAGCTTGTGGGAGTAGAGGCCTCCAGGTAAAGATGATATCCTCTCCTGCACAGGCATAACAAGCTGAGCAGTCAGTTACTTTCATGCAAATAAAAGGCCAGTGAGACAAAATAAGACAGTTTTCAGTGATGTGCTGTGCTTTTGTTAGACGTACTGCTTCAACTGAGACACCAGCTTGGTCAAGAGAAACAGAGCCACTGGCATGGTCTGTCAGCAGCCTATACCCACTTTTCAGTGATGTATTTCTGTGACCTTTATTTGTTATGTGTTGTGCGTTGACGTAGTCTAACATAGCATTTGACAACAAACCTTTAATCCTCGACGTGCATCATAACAACACTGACAAGAGTCCTGTGCCCTCAATTATCAACATTGTTTATGTACAAAAATTCGGGATGCAAACACTTTTTAAGTGAAATTTGGGACTGTATGAACTGATATTAACTGTGAAAACAGTTTTCAAATAATTATAATTGTTTACTCGTTTTTCAAACTAATTAATTACTGCAATCAGCAGCTGCCAACAACAAAAAGAAAAAAACTGGGGTGTGATTTAGGTCGGTGGTTAAAAGCATCTGATAGACCGACATCTATGGTTTATTATGATCTGCTGATGAGCCTGCTAATCGTGCATTTTTGTTGCAGCAGTTTAATATCCTACTTGAAACACTGTTGCTCAAAGTGAGTGTGAATGGCAGGCCATAGTGTGAGAACTGCAAGCATAGCGACTTGACATTTTCTGTATGTTCTCCATCTGGCTCGATTTTTCTGCTTTCCTCACTTTCGAAAACTGTCTGCATGCAAAGCATGTTTTTACCGCGACAAAATACAAAACACCAATGAAAACCTGTGACTTGGCCATAATTTATCCATTACACAAGTAGCACATAGGCAGAGGTGTGACGACATTCTTGCTGTTAGTGAATATGCATTTCTGCACCTCTCGCTCTCAACTCCATTCAGGCTACTGTGGAAGGAAACAGTGCATGTGAGGCATAAACTAGGCTCATACCTCAGGTTTTTTGATACTTCTTATCAAGCAGCACACCCTCCATTCAGTTTGTCCTTTGGCTTTAGCAACTCTGCTGTTCTTGATTTTTTTAGTACAGGTAATGAGCTTGTTTTGCTCAAAGATACTATTTATGGTAAGGGGAGTCTTGTGGTAGAAGCCAAATTTGCAAATTTGCTTAATTGTCTGTTGCATGTTTGAAGAAAGGCTTTTCTTAAATGTACCACCTGGAAATCCTGACTCAACAAATTGTGTTTTAATTCAGTTTTATAAAAAAGAAAGAAAGAAAAGCCCAGAATTTTACTGTGCTTTACACCATATATTTATTGATCAAGCCTTTACCTTTGTGTTGCAGAAAGAAATTTCCCTTAAATCTTTGTTTTGTTGAAGCAGGAATTTTTCTTCTGAGACATGTTTAATTGTATCCAGCAGTGCCTGACATTTCCAGAACCAGTTAAAATAGTTTTAACATTTAATTGCTTTATAGGGCCATTTCATTTTGTAAATCAAACTAAATCAAACAAAGTTCATGTGCAGGACAGTATAGTACGACCTTTGTTGAACTCAAAAGTAGGCTCCATTTTACTCTTAGGAGAACATTTAGAGCCTTTTCTGTTAAAATGTTGATAACTGAGGGGCCTAGAACAATTATCTTTCATATATCCAATGACTGAAGTTGGGTAATGATACATTTCATCAAAACGCAGATGTAGCATTTACAGTTGATTTGAGTGATAAACTTTTTCTCTGTTCTGTATGTCCTGATGATTTTCTGTCGTTTGGGCTCTATATTTTTATTTCTTGGATTTCCTTTGTCAACTGTTCTATCTGTTACTGTACATTTTATCTTTCATGATTTCTTGTATTTCTGCTTATGATATAGTGACAGCAGCTTAGCACTATGCTACCGAGTACAGATGCTACTAGGCAATGAAATAAATGGAACTATTTTCTTCTACAGGTTGCTCGTGTGCATATTTTCCCTCCTGCTACCTCCCGTCTGATTTTTGTGAGATTTTTGCACGTCAGTCTTTTCGAGCTTAGAGAGACAAGATGCTGTCAAACCAATAAAATCATGAAGGCAGGAGCTTATATGTGATTTCACAAAACACAGCTGTGTTCGTAGAAGTGGGACTTTTAATCTTTAGATGATTTCTACAGACTCTAAACTCAATTTTTGACATGATTATCTTCAAACCTTCCACAGCTTGATGAGAACAAGGACTCGACATTACTGCCAGGTGTGAGGATAAGAAAAAAGGAAAACAATTTCATTCTTTTTGAATAATGGCAACTGAGAATTATAGATTTCTACTTTGACAAAGATCTTTCAATTTTTAGTGGCATACTATTGTGCAATACTATTTTCACCAAAGATACACAGTAAATGAACCACAATGAGCTTAAACTTGATGAGGAACAATTATCTGAACAGACATAAGAAGAAGAAACGATTCGTAAATGAAGGGCTCAAATTTAGAAGAAACAGAGATATTAGTGATGACAGATATCAGCAGCAGATCAAAACAGAGTTATTATTTTTGCTCTATTTAGTAAGATCTGTTACAAAGACTTCGTGTCAGTCAAGTGTTTGTTCTGCTTGTTGTACAATATAGCATCTAAAGGACCCTGCCTTTCATCTTCCTGAGTTGAGTGACAGCTTCCATTAAAAAAAACAAAAAACACTCTCCCTCCAAATTGGTCCAAATATAGGACAGCCTTGAGTATGACGAAACTCTGTGTGGGTAATTCAATGAGCTCACTGTCATTATTTTCCTTAGCAACTGTTTCTCTTGCTTTGAAAATGGTACTAATTAGCATAGTCGGTGGTTTCTGGTTTTCAGCTGTCAAACACAATTAGCCAAATTGATTCACTCAAGCCATTCTTGAACAGTAAGCACAAAGAAGGAGGAGGGTCAAAGGTCAACACACCAAGAGGGTAGAACAAATAAATATCCTATGTGATCCTATTATTTAGAGTAATCACTTCTGTAAATTTTCATGTAAATGTGATGGGGGGTGGAG
>VVHJ01002649.1:0-13927 GCA_015107715.1 Tylochromis polylepis | reverse complement strand
ATGAAATCCTGATACACAACTTCCTAGTTGCTAAAACTGCTTACAAACTGAGCTTACCACATCCAACAGCATAGGCTGCACTGACCATCTGTCTTCTGCAGATGCATCACCAACCAATGGATTATCAGCAGCTCTGCCCTAAGACACACACCCCTCTTTCACACACATACTAACCCCCCCTGTGACTACGAGAGTCTGGTAATACAAGAGAATGAGTGGTATCATTAGATTAGATTGGGTGTGGAAGTTATGGAAGGATCTCCTCATTAATCACACACGCTAATGGCAGTTTGATAGCTGTTGTCTCAACTGCTTCTTTGTGTTATACATCACTGTGCTGCTCCTCTGTTACAATAAAAGTGTTTTAATCTCAGCAGGATGGTAAGTGTTGATTCGTTTGAAATTATCTCACGATACAAATGACAAAAAAATGCTTGAGGAAGTCAAAGAAAAGCCGACGTTTGGAGGCAAAACTTGTTTTCAGGTTAATTTTATTGTTATTGTATCAGAGTACGAGATTTCTGAGGTTAATGTGTAAAATGATTTGTTTTAATAATCAGAAAAATAAAGGAGCAAATGCAGCATTGTGAACTTTAGTCTGCTGCCATAAAGAATCGTAGTATATAATTAAAGAAGGATACAGGCCATGCACTGGTATAAACACACACACACACGCGCGTACAAAGAGGGAGACTGGATTACAATAATCCAGGGACTGGGGGGTATTTTTAGGACTCCATGACCAGAGGGAGACACTTGAGGAAAACAGATAATCACTGTCATATGACCAGCTGGATTTTCTTGCAATACAGTTAATTACGTAGCGTCTGTGAGGAACATGTGTAGAGCACAGTGAGTGATGTCAGTACAAAATTATTTTAACTGCCCCAAATAATCTCAGGGAAAGAGGGTGTTAACCCATCTAACTCCCCAGAACTTTAATAACTGAACCAAATAGTGTATTTGGTGGTTTTCTGATTGAGCCGATTAGTTTAAACTTAAATTCATGTGGCCTCATGTTGTAGTAGTTTACTCTTCACACAGGGGTGTCAAACATAAGGCCTGGGGGCTGGAATCAGGCCAGCAAAGACTGCAATCTGGCCCACTGGACGGCTTTGGAAAATGTGAAGGGAGGGCATAAATTTTGGATTTTACCAGTGTTTTTATAAATTTTGCTTTCATACTGGCAACATACCACACGAAAGTTATTAACTAATGGATAAACAATAAAATGATAGAAAAGGTTTTGTTTTTTCACAATCTATTACAGAAATTTTTTTTTTTACAATGAGTCCACATTAAAAAAAATCTGCAAATCAACAAAACCTTTATGTGTTATAATTACAGGACAGATTGAGCAACAAACTGCCTATAGTAATATATAGTTTATATATGCTATGTAAGAACAAGTCCATTTACCATTTACCTTTTCAGCCATGCTTCTAATCTCTCTGCAAAGCCAGACAACTCAACTTCATGGCAGTCTACACTAAATATTTGCTTTTGATCTTCCAACAAAGGCTTTTATAGATGGCAGTGAAAACGTTTATCCCATCATTATTCCTCTAGGTCTACACCTATGGGAATGGGAGGCAGAGCCTTCAGCTTTCAGGCCCCTCTTGTGTGGAACCAGCTTCCAATTTGGGAGAAAGACACTCTTTCTACTTTTAAGATTAAGCTTAAAACTTTCCTTTTTAATAAAGCATATAGTTAGGACTGGATCAGGTGACCCTGAATCCTCCCTTAGTTACGCTGCAATAGGTCTAGGCTGCCGGGGGCTTCCCTTGATGCACTGAGTATTTCTTCTTCACACACCTTTTATTTAATTATTATTAATCTCTGGCTTTCTTCCACAGCTTGTCTTTGTCATGTCTCCTTCCTTGACCCCCAATTGGTCACAGCAGATGGCCATCCCTCCCCAAGCCTGGTTCTGCTGGAGGTTTCTTTCTCTTAAAAGGGAGTTTTTTCTTCCCACTCTTGCCAAAGTGCTTGCTCACATGGGGTCTGATTGTCAAAACTGTTGCAGTGATTTGGTGCTATATAAGTAAAATTGAGTTGAAATGAGCTTGTCTAGGTTTATAAGAATATTTCCACCAGAATGCTCGATTTTGATACAAAAAAGGTAAAAACTAGTGCATAAAATGTAAGCTATGGCCAAAAGGTAAATACCAGTGTTACGATCGTTACTTGTAGGGATTCTTATGTTTAAAAAAGTAATGTATTACACATTATTTTTCTTAAAAGTATTGCAGTACATTACTTAATTACTCACCAGACAAAGTAATTTGTTACACTAATTGCTACAGTATTTTCTCATTACTCCATAAAATTACCTCAAATGCATTGTCTCATAACTACCACTTAGCAATATAAAACATTAGGCTACAGTCCCACACACTAATACCAACGTAAATCCTTATCCTAATGAAGACACACGTACAATCTTTAAGTATTTACATATGAACACGAAGGTGTGACAAAAAATCACACGGTGATTCTACTCATAAATATGAATAGGTTGAAAGGGAGGGTGACTGCTCACCACTGATATTGTTAAATGTTCAGTTCAACTTAATCATCACTCTGGGTTCTTGGCTAGCTTTGTGTTAGCATGCTGTCTGTGCAGATGTTTGCAAAGAGCCAAAGTTCTGTTTGCAGCTTAATGGAGTTGTTTCTGTCCTGGAAACAGTTTACCATCACAGTTTTGTCCTTTTGTGGAATAAAAATAAAAGTAATGTCTATATCTCTGCTCCTGAAAAGCTGTATCTCTGTACTGCTCCACCATTTTCCTCCTCCAGCACACGAAATGAAATCATCTGAGTGTAGTGCAAGCGTGCAGGAAGAAAAATGCATGTTTGCTAGATGATTTTTTTTATCCACCTGGCATGCAGATATCTGAAGAACCTTTGTAACACAAGTAACAACATAAATATAACTTTAAAGTAATTACTGAATTTAATATAGTAATGCATTCCATCACATTACACTACTACATTACAGTATTATAATGCATTACACCCAACAATGGTACATGCATAGTTGTGTTTCCATTGAAATAATCAATTTCCTGGTGACTTAACCTAAGATTTCCCAGTCCTACCTCTTACCCTAACCTTTAGCCTCCACCTTAAAATTTGGTAATATATGTTATGGGGACTTATTGACCCCACAATGGAGGTAGTCCCCATATTGTGAGTGTGTGATTTCATGTCCCCACAATATGAGTGAAACAAGTACATGCATGCGCGCGTGCGCGCGCACACACACACACACACAAATTAAAGCATGCTGGTTTCAGATACTCATACAAGGACAGCAGTTCTGAAGGCTCTGATAGTGAATTTACAAGCAATTATGACCATAGTTTACCCAACGATAATGTTACTATTCCGACCCCTAGTGGGTGAAACCCAGAATGCACAGTCTTTGTCAAGCTGTGGCTAAATTGTTAAGCTGAGGTAAAGCATGGAATTTACTAATTAAGAGGTTGGTAGTGCAATCCCTGGCAACTAAAGTCTGAACCCCAAGTTGCTCTCAGATGCATTTATCAGTGTGTGAATGTTAGATAGAAAGCACTTACGTGCAGGGGAAACAGTACTTGTGTGAATGAGGCAGAACCAGCCCATTTACTATATATTTTAATTCTTGGAAACCATAAATAAACCTGAGTATACAAGATTGTACACAACTGCTATCTACTAATACAAAAAAGTCAAACAGTGTTCATTAAATTATTCTACAGTTTAGAAGTTAAAAGGTTGCTTGCTGGTTTTGGTGTTTTCAAGTTATAAGGCAGAAATGCAGAAAGTAAAATGTATCTTTTTATTATAATATTTTTTATATTTATATGTAAAAACATCTAATAACTTGCCTGTAATAGTTAATATAAATTTAGGTAAATGTAAATGTTAGAAAAGGATGGGGATTTTAGGCGATGAGACAAGAATACACTTTCAGGTATTCCATTCAGCTGATAGAAAAGTAACTCCATCCCATTCAGAGCAGTTTTTCATTTCCTCCCTTTCAAATTAAGACATCAAACTAATTAAATTCTGGTTACTGTGGACAATGTGAAAATCTGGAACTGTGTGACAAAAACAACATAATACATAGGAATATGGAAAAGTCAGTCTTAATATGCTGTCACTTCAGATACACTCTGCAAAGCTTCAGACTGTAGAGGGCGTCAGCGCTCCTGTTTTCAAACTTAAAAGCCACAGCAGCTTGTCTGAAGAGCTTCTGTCTGTCAGCTTTGTGAGCAAAACATCAATACCTATTACAGCAAAAAACAAAAAAAGATTAGAAACATTAAACGTTAAAATGTGTTAGTGTTTGTCTACGTGAGAGAGAGAAGTTTACTTGCCTGTAGTAGTTTGGTTTGAAGGGTCCATGTTTGCTGATGCCCATGTACTTGGCCTGATCATCTGACAGCTCTGTGAGGTGCGCGTCAAATATCGGCAGGTGAAGGCTGGCCACGTATTCATCTGAAAATATGAAGACACGAAGATTATCATACCTTAATTTCCTTCTTGGCTATACTGATAAATAGTTAAATTAAGTTAAAGGGAACCTTTTATTCTCTTTTTCACCTTCATATTTTTTATTTTTTGATTCTACTACAGTGGCATTTAAGCATTAGTAAATGATGATTATTCTATATCTTATACTCAGCGAAGTCCCTCATAAGCTGTTTCATACAAACTATCTTAGCAGCTCGCATTTTTAGAACAGCAGATTTAAGGGGATGAGACAGAAATGTGGGAAGACCCATCTCAGTGAAATTCATGAGCATTTTATGGAATTTTAAAAATGGGGTTGAACAGTGGGGAACCTACAACAAAGCAGGAGCACTACAGGAAAAAGAATTAATGACAAATAAAATTAGAATGGTCTATCAAACATTGGATATGATTTTCAGGCTTATGTGCAGCCCTGAGATCCATTACAAATTTATCATGTGAATGTTTTCAAGCTTGAATTTGAGCTTGAGTTTTTTGTTGGATAGTTGTTTTGCAAAGTGCAAAAAAGTATTTAGACTTTTTTACTTAAATTAAATTACAATCCTATTTAAGTAGCTTAATAATTCCCAAGGTATATAATAAAAAATGTATTTAAAGTATCTAGTAATACTAAAATAACATAGTCATTATGTAGAATGGCACTTCTATATTGTAGATTTTCAATACAAAATGGCAAGTAACTAAAGCTTTGTATGGAGTACAAGATATACTAACTGCTGTGGAATAGAAACAGAAAGTAATGTGATTAAATTAAATTCAGTTTTACTTATATAGCACCAAATACAACAACAGTCCTCAAGGCGCTTTATATTGTAAGGTAAAGACCCTACAATGCGCAGGCACTTGGCGAGAGTGGGAGGGAAAAACTCCCTTTTAACAGGAAGAATGCTCCAGCAGAACTCAGGGAGGGGCAGCCATCTGGATATGGATGGCTTTGGGAGTAATTAGCACAATGCAGATATACTACACAGAAATACTAAAGTACAAGAACATTAAACCTGTACTTGAGGAAAGCACTTCAGTTAATGTACTACACATTCCTGCTCGTTCTATCCGTAGTGACATCATGCAGAAGCAAGAGTTGACAAAACAACTCGAAACCGAGTGTATAGACAAGTCTAAAACCTGAGCTTTTAAAATGAGTATCCAACTATTATAACAGTGTATATTATAAAGGAAAATAAGGAGAAGTATAATCGGTCTCCACTAATGTTTGTTTCAGTGCATTTAAGCTGAGGACTTGCCCATCTTCTTTGGCAGCAGGTAGACATCCTTGTTGTATCGTCCTTCTGGGGCATTGTACAGCTCTATGAGAGCCATGGCCTGAAACATATCAGTTAACGTTAACTAAAAGTGACTGCGAGCAGCCTAATGACTGACAGAGCTGCTGTGATGCATTTAGAAAAGAATAACCACTTTGCAAATCTGTTTTCTTACCTGGGTAGCGGCAGTGATGGAGAGGACAAATGAGGGCACGGTGGAGCAGCTCAGATTCAGCAAACGACCCTGAGAGGAAAGTCAATACTAAATGAAAACAAATCACGTAAGAGCGGCTATGATTACAACCATTTGAAATAATATTTCATGCCAATTGAGCTGTGGTTTGTATGTAATAAACAGGATAATGTTATGATTAGTGTAGTATGAGCCCCCAGTTTAAAGCACAGCATACACTAATGGTCTTCCTGTGCTGTCTGATGTCATTGTCTAGTTTTGGAGGATACACACCTAGTCATTATATCATAATTGCTGCTTCTCTTTTCTGTATTTCTGTCTATTTTTATCTCAAAATCCCTCAGATTCATCCATCTGTTCCCTATAATACATTGAGAAGAGCGCATATTTCTCTTGCTAAATAAGCAGTGTGTACTTCAAGGTCACAGATTTCAAGTCCTTACAAGATTTGGGCCTCATTAGAAGAACAGAGTATCCTCACCTCTGCCAGCAAGACAATTCTTTTGCCATCAGGCCAGATGACGTGGTCCACCCGAGGCCTCACATGCACCCACTTCAGATCTAAAGACCGCAGACCTGCCTGAGACATAGAAATCTATAGTTTAACGCCAAATCATTCACATATAGAGGCCTATGCACGCACACACAACATGTGTCTTTACCAAATCTATCTCACTGCTGGAGTGTCCCATGTTGCAGACTATGCAGCCATTCTTCATTTTGTCCAGATGTTCTCTCATCACAACATTTTTATTCCCTGCAGAGAAGCAGTGAGTAAAATAAAAAACAAACAAACAGGTAAATATTAACAGCCAATTTTTTTCATTGTTTTTTTTTATGTATTAATTATAGGATGACAGCAGTCACCTGTGCAGGTGATGACCATGTCTATATGTCTGACTATTTCACTCAGTTTAATTACTCTGAAGCCATCCATGCTGAGTGGAGTGGGGGATAAGAGGACAGGGTTAAAACAGTATTTCATCATGGTTTTTTCATGGTGTGGTTTTAAGAGGAGGGAACACTTCACATCTTGGTTGATAAAAGTTTCTTCTATTCATACCAGGCCTGAAGGGCACAGATAGGATCCACTTCTGTGACATACACTATAGCACCCAGTGCTTTTAGGGCAGCGCAGCAGCCTTTTCCAACCTACAAGAAAAAGCAATTCAACACAGTCTGGCCGAGTAGCTTAAATGTGAGTTATTTCATGGGGCACACACTTTATATCACACTAACCTCACCATATCCACACACCACCACCTGCTTTCCTCCGAACATGATGTCAGTGGTCCGCTTCAGCCTAGAAGCAGAGTTGACCATGGTCAGTTTGCTGCTATGCTGGTGTTTTTATCTGTTTACAGTCGCAACAGGATTAATTACCCTTCCAGTACAGACTCCTTGCAGAAGTAGAGGTTGTCAAACTTTTGCTTGGTCACCGAATCGTTGACATTCATAGCAGGAACAGACAATCTGCCTGCCTTTGACAGCTGGTACAACCTGAGTCAGAGGCATGGAAACACATACTTGAGCTGCAGACTGACTTTGTAACCTTAAAGTAAATTCATTCGAGCTTTGCGTTTACACTCACCGATAGACACCTGTGATGCTTTCCTCCACAACACCTTTGAGATTCTTAAACAGTTCCGGATACTTCTTATAGATCCAGTCGGTCAGGTCGCCTCCGTCATCCAGGATCTGGCGAGAATGAGAAAAACAAGCTCGAGGCATTTTCATGGACGCATTTGTAGATAACACACTGAACTGTAAGTCAAATGGTTCTTGGCCCACATAAACATGAAGCAGCAATTTTGAATAAAATGCATCTGAAATATATCAAATCAAAGGTTCATGTATTCAAATAATTAGTCATTAAGATTCCAATAAATTTAATACAGTGTTTGACTGTATTATTGTAAGAAAATTATATTGAAAATTTGAGTGTAAAGGAAGAGTTTACCAAGTATTAATTATATTTGAAATACTAAAGGTGTTTAAGATCTGAGGCTACAAATAGTCTTCAAACATGAACAGTATCTTCTGAAATACCACAGAGAATGTGTGTACAAATACCCTCCTCCTGAAATTTATGCTCAGATATTACATTAATCTCTCTTAACAGAATCTGCACATCAGATGGAAGCCACCATTTAGAAGAAAGTTAACACAAAGAGATGAACTGAGTGGCTGCAGTAAAACATAGCTAAGGATATACAGCTGGAAATGTGCATAATAGACCCACTTTGGAAAAACAGGACACATTATGCATACAGTGAGGGAAGATAATTATTCAATCTCTTGCTGAATTTGTAAGTTTGCTCACTTAGAAAGAAATGAACAGTGTCTAATTTTTATGGTAATTACATTTTAATGGAGAGAGACAGAATATCTACAAAAATCCAGAAAAAAACCAAAACTCCACATTGAGTGAAATGATCCCTTACAACCCTGCCATAATTCATGCTGGTTGTAAGTCCATATGGCACACAGATTATAATCAATCAATTACAGATAATCCTGATCTTAAGAAGTATCTGAACAAGAGTGCAATGGGCTACAAGACCATCAGCAAGAAGCTTGGTTAGAAGGCGACAACTGTTGGTGTGATTATTCGGAAATAGAAGAAATATAAAATGATCATTAATTGCTCTCGGTCTGGAGCTCCATGTAAGTATGTAAGTACCAAATCTCATATTTTGCTTGGCAGAGAAATACATATTTCACTCAATGACATGCAAATCAGTTTATAACTTGTGTGTAATGGTTTTTTTCTGGTTTATTTTTGGTTGCTATTCTGGCTCTCTCCATTAAAATGAAACTACCATAAATATTGGAGACTGTGTATTTCTAGGGGAAGCTATGTGACGTGTAAGCGGAGTAGATTGGCATACCATGTTGGGCTGCCACGTCTCAGTGCCGGCACAGTGGTCAATACACCACCAGAACTCATCCTCCGATTCTCCTCTCCACGCGAACACTGAGATGCCTGAGAGGGGAAATGGCATGAAAAGTGCGCGATGGTCAAAAGAGCAAGAGGGAGGAAGAGTAAAACTTGAGCATTCAGGAGCTCTTGCAGAAGCTGTACCTGCTTTAACCAGAGCAGCAGCCACAGCATTCTGAGTCGAGAAGATGTTACAAGCCGCCCAGCGACACTGCGCCCCC
Organism: Tylochromis polylepis; assembly: GCA_015107715.1. Classification (NCBI taxonomy): domain Eukaryota; kingdom Metazoa; phylum Chordata; class Actinopteri; order Cichliformes; family Cichlidae; genus Tylochromis; species Tylochromis polylepis. The sequence continues at coordinate 4,790 of VVHJ01002649.1, read as the reverse complement.
AACCCAGCCAGAGTCTCAATCAGCACCTGCAGGACACCATAAACACACAGAGGCCGGTTCTACACACTGAAGTAGTGCTAATGCAGATTTATATGATGCACTGTGGATAATATGCAATATACAAATAAAATAAAATAAAAATGGTGATATTCTCCTCTTTATTTAAAGAAACAAACCAGATCTGTCTGTAGCACTCAGTAAATCTCTGTCAGTGCTTGTTTCTTTATTTGACAGCAGTGTGTGTATTGAACTGACCGCTGTCTGTGCAGTGATGTGTGTGCAGCCCACTACTTTGGCTCCAGCCAGCGGTTTCTCCCCACCTGCCCTTTTCCTCAGGTTCATCAGAGCTGGCATTTCTAAATATCACAGATGAGAATCAAGACACAAAAACCAGGACAGTCTTAGATCCTCCTCTTGTGCATTTCTCTACAGAGCCTCTTTAGATGGGTAATAACATTAATTTTGTTGTTATATTGTAACGTCTGCATAAACTGTGGTTTGAAGGCCGTTTGTGTTGGTGTACCTTGTTCGGCCATTTCTATTTCTTTGCGTCCAAAATCAGCCTGACTGATGTTTTTGATGCAGAAGTCAGACGGGCCCTTGGTGGATTTATGAAGCTTGTCTCTAGGAGATGATTCATCATCAGAGGTGTCACTGTGCACTGCAACACATAATTTAGACTATGTGAGAACAATCATCTGGCTGACGCATGAAGGAGTATTACAGAAACACATGATTCTTTGGCTCAGGTTTTCCAGCCTTTATCTTTTTGATAGCTAGGTGATTCTTTTCTCTGATCTCTTTGAAGTCTGCATATACTCTGGCAGTGACTGACATGTTTGAGAAAGGCTCATGGAGCAGATTAGGACCACATTAATGAGGCTTAATTCTGCAGAAGACTTTTCCCTTTAATTAAGGTTTAGCCTACAGGGTTAATCCTCGGTTTGTGATGCTGGGATCAAAAAAACAGCTCAGTTTATATATCAGAGACATGTGATTAGACTTAACAGCGTGTCTGTTTTCATGTTTCCATACCAGAAGCGAAGCTATCTGTAGATGACTGAGACATGGACCGAACAGTCCTTGTGGGAGGTCTGTTGAATTCTTGCTTCTGGTCAGTGAAAGGTATTTGCTGAAGAATCATAAAAAGAAATCACCGACAGGCTCAAAAAGACAGATACCAAATATTTCAGTTTTACCTCTCAGCAGGTCACAAAAGTTTTTTCTTTTCTGTTTGAAGCAGATAGATGCGGCAGTCAAAACTGATACATTTTCTCATAAAACACCAACTTTCTTTTACCTCTCTTCTCACAGCCTATCAGTGTCATTAATCTTTCTTATTCTTTTTTTTTTAAAACAAATCTCTGTATCTGTTGCAATCTCACCATCCAGTGTGGCTGTTTGAAGGCTGGTCTGCTCCCACAGGAATCCCACTTGGCCATGTCTGCTCCCTGGCTGCACGCGTACACTTAAACCTACAGCTCAGCCTTACTGAAGACTCACCACCTGTCTTCAGCATTTCTTTGGTTGCCAGGTTTTTTTTTTCTGCTTTTGTTCTTTCTCTTACATATGTGCACACCCACCAAGACCAACACACCCACATGCTGACCTCAGCTTCTAAAAACTAAGTGTTTGAAGCTTTGCACCTGCAGATTTAGGGAAATCAGAGGATTTTTACTCTTATACAAATACATACATTGGTAGAATTGCTAAAAATCACAGTTGCATTTACTTGAAAAGGCCCTTTTTAAGTTATGAAGATCGGTGTACTCACAAGAAGCAATGACACTGACAGCAAACAGTATACTCTGTGGTTCTGGAGGGACATTTTTTTTAAGAGAAAATAATGGCAATGACGACCATTTTGACAAAAGCTTTAATAATAAATTAGGTTTGGAGTTTGTCCAATTTAAGATATTATTTGATTGCATTCTGGAAAACATAACATGTTTCTGTTTTTTGCAAACTTGATTCTTAATAAGCCTCAAATGGGAACATTAGAACCTTGTGAGGTGCGTTACAGGACAGGGGAGGGTGCTTAATTTTTCTAATGTAAAAAATACAGCAACATATAGCTCCTAAAGTAATTACAGGGTTTGACTAACTTGTTTCAATTCTGTTATTAGCTTTTATAACTTGTCAGCTGCTCTCAAACCCCACAGAGGGAGAAAACAACAACTGTGAGCAAAAAGCCACTTTCAGATACCAATTGACAGAGAAAAAAGCAAGAAACTGCACCTGTGGCTGAAACACAGCAGCCATACAGCTAAAAACAACAAGACAGCTGCGATTAACACATATGTTTGAGGCTTTTTTTATGACACAAAACAAAGCAATGAAAAAAATATTATGCATGGAAAAGGATTTGATCCTCACTGTCTGTCTTCAGGAAGGCAGTGAAGCTTAGTGCAGCACGAGTTCAGGTTTCTAATTGTAACTTCTCCGAAAATCTCAAGTCAGAGCTCCTTCAGTGTTATGCAGGATTGTTTTGGTTTGCCATGGATTTAATGATTTTAAAAACTTTGAGATGTAGCACGCTGATGGTAGCCTTTGGTTTTTATGCTTCATATCAAAAAAAGCATTGGTCTGGGGTTACTTTCCTGAAAAAATCTTTAATTTCATTATATGCGATACAGTTTAATTTCAGGTATCTTTAAGTCCAGGCAGGGTAATCTTTTTTAAATTCCCCAATTTAACCACATATTTAAACCAGCCTGAGGGTGCAAGAAGAAATCTAGAATCCAAATAAATTTTATAGTGGCAAAAATAAAGTCAGGGCAGGGAGTCATGGAAATAGATGACACACTGAGGTCCATAAAACTAAAGTAAGTAAGACAGACAGACAAACAGACAGATTATCGATCTCACAAGGGAAATTACTGAAGAAACTACAGGAGCTGCTGTAACAGACTGTCCACTCTCACGACGCCCAGCATGCCTCATTTAAATACTTTGTTGGGGAAAGGTCTCTTGTCATATGAAACATTAACAACATCAGTAATTTTTGCTGATCTGGTTAAAATATACACTTTATGGACAGTACTGGGTTACACCTCGTAATCTTTGAATTTAGGTATATAAAATCCAGCACCTAGCCGTGTGCTCTGCCTGTACAAACATTTATAAAACAGGAATTGTTCTTAAGAGCTTTCTAAATTTGGGCTTGGTACTGTAACAGGATGCCACCATTGCAACAAGTCAGTTTGTGAAATTTCCTCCCTCTGAGAGATCCCACAAGTGGTATTATTGCAAAGTGGCAGTGTTTAGAGACCACATCAACTTAGCCATGAAGTGCCAGACCAAGTAAAGTTACTCTAATGAATGGTGTGAAAGAGAAACCAAACACAGGTCTTTGAACCAGACAACCAAAGAAAAACAAAGGATGAGCTTTGTTACATAAGGGGCAGCAAGCCCAACCAAGTAGCAACCAGAGATCTAGCCAGGGAACACAAGTAGGAAGAGTATGCAGATGTTAAAACACTGTCATGATCCTGGATTCAGGACTGTGGGTTTTGTGGTTTTTAGCTTTGAATTAATGTTTGATATTAAGTATTCTCTGTTTGGTTACAGTTTTAGTAACACTGTTAAAGTTTAATTTAGCTTAGGTTCTTTTTTTGAGGGGGGGGGGGTGTTAGAATTTTTAGTGGGTGGTTCAAGTTTTCATTTCTGTGGCGAGTTTCTTGTGGTTTTAGGTTCATATTTTCTTTTGCCTTGGCCTCTGTTGTATTTTATGGTTTCTAGTCTTGTGTTTAGAGGGATATGTGATTCTTTGTGTTTCACTTTATTTGAGTTTCCCCAATAGTCTCTCGTATCTTGTTAAGTATTTGTTTCCGTGTTAGGTGTTTCTTTGTCATGTTACTTCCTGTTTTATTTGAGTCATTTGTCTCTTGTGGCCTGTTTTCAGTTTTGCTCCTGATCTAGTTCAGCTGTGTTTTGTTACCCAGGTGTCTCCACTCTACCGTGCTTACCTACTATGTGTATAACTGCAAGATAATAATTGCACTGCAAGACACTGCATGTCTTGGAGTGTGGGAGAAGCTGGAGTACCCAGAGAGAACCCACATTCACACAAGGAGAACTTGTAAATGCCACATAGAAAGGCTCTGGCCAAATGATTAAATACCAGGACCTTGCTGTGAGGCAACTGTTTATTGAAGTTTGCCTTGAGAGTCCTGCATTTGGGTCCTTCTGCCTTAACCATAACAGACACTTAACTAAAAATGATAGGACTATATATATATATATATAAAATTCTTAGCTGTTCTTAGGACTGCGCTCTTCTGGACAGAGCTCTCCAATGTTGTTCCTGGGATCTGCTGGAGCCACTCGCCTAGCTTGGGACTCACTGCACCTAGTGCTCCGATTACCACTGGGACCACTGTTACTTTCACCCTCCACATCTTCTCAAGCTCTTCTCTGAGCCCTTGGTACTTCTCAAGCTTCTCGTGTTCCTTCTTCCTGATGTTGCTGTCATTCGGTATTGCTATGTCAATCACTACGGCCGTCTTCTTCTGCTTGTCCACCACCACAATGTCCGGTTGGTTAGCCACCACCATTTTGTCCGTCTGTATCTGGAAGTCCCACAGGATCTTAGCCCGATCATTCTCGACTACCCTAGGGGGGGTCTCCCATTTTGACCCTGGGACTTCCAGGCCATACTCGGCACAGATGTTTCTGTATACTATGCCGGCCACTTGGTTATGGCGTTCCATGTATTATGCCCTGCCTGCTAGCATCTTGCACCCTGCTGTTATGTGCTGGATTGTCTCAGGGGCATCTTTACACAGCCT
>VVHJ01002647.1:0-12538 GCA_015107715.1 Tylochromis polylepis | reverse complement strand
CTTAAAAAAAAAAAAAAAAAAACTAAACAAAACACTTTACCTTGGTCCTGAGCTTGTCTGGTTTAAGTCCAATGTTCTCTGGAGCGTTGGTTAGAGTCAGAGTCGCATCAACAACAATGAGAAGATAGTTTAAAGAGCTGTAATCCTAAATGGAAGAGGAAAACTGAATAAGATACTAGTGATATGCTACTAAGTGAGGCTGGAAATGGGTAATAGAGTGAGAAACAAGTTCATGTCAATATTTTGTAGCAATAAGAACCTACACTAATTTATTATTTAATTACCATAAAGGTTTCTAATGGATTTAATTTGTTCTTAAGTATTAGCCTACTCACCACATATCACAGTTGTCTAAAATTAACAAAGGTGTCGCATTCATTTCCCTCGTAGTAAAACAGTTTAAAATTTTTTCTTAAGTAGGCTATATTCTTGTCTTTCTTTGCCTACTCTGTTGGTGATTTTTAGTGTTTATTGATATTTTACAGGATGAACAACATTACAAGCAACATTTTACCTTTTCATATATATTCATGCAGAAATGTACCTACTTTGCATTTATACTTTAGGTAAATTTAGAATCACCAGTTAAACTAAGAAGTAAGCTAAAGACAGAGAACCCAGAGGAAACTTCACTCAGAAAGGCCAAAGACCATGAATTTTGTTCCTAGAATTTTCTAGTGTGAGTCCACTACAACACTAAACACTACAACACTGTGTCATCTCTGGAAATAGAGATTTCTATATGTGCTACAATGTACACCAGCTAGTGGCTAATTTTGTTAGTATTTCTATTAGCATGGGGCATATAGAGCAATATGGCTCGTTCCCTGAGAACAGCTACCTGCTGTGGCTATACACACTGCAATAGCACTTTTCAGAAATGGAGCACCTCTGCCAAAGTGGCATTCCAAAGGCGAGAATGCAGAACAATCCATGCAGTACTGTCCAGGCCCAGCAGAGGGCAGCGTATCTCCACACAATTCAGTCCATCTGAGCAGGTCTGAAGGGAAGACAACAGACCTCAGGTGCGCATGTTCATCAGTCTCAGTTTACATAAAGTATCAGTTCAGCAGTAAAAGCAAACTGCTCCAACCTTTTAATTTATTATAATTAATGTTTAATTTCAATAAAAGCATTATTCTCCTACCAGTGTTTTATATTTTCTTTTTGTTGGAAGAAATGTGAATCCATCAGTAGAGAGGGCTTTATGTTCAGCCTCACGTCTTTTTCTTGGTTTATCATGCCAGCCCTTGGTATCACACATGATCTGGTTAGATCTATTTGTCGTTAAAGCATTTGAACAATGACAGGAATTACTTACCTTCACACGTTTAAGTGGACTGACTTCATCTACAGGTGAGCAGGGGACAGAATGGACACCGTCGTTGGTGATGTGAGTCAAGTAGAGAAGCCACTTTCCTACAGAGTTCTCCTTTGGCCAGTAGATGCTCAGTGATGCATTTGCAAAATGCTTCAGTGGTCTGCCCAAATTGGTTATCTATTAGAAAAACAACGCATGGTTTTTTTTTTTGACCCATGAGCAAAAACTAAGCAGCAGCATTAATTTAAAATTTAGTACCAAATATCACCTTACCCTAAATTCATACTGAACTGAGTTTCCTATTTGATCCACAGATTTTATTGCACTTTCGCCCTTCACAATGTCACCAATTGACACCTGAGAAGGTCTAGCAAGCCTGATGAAGAATCACATTATGATATAATATTAGTCATTTTTAAATCCTTCAAGCCAAATCATACATTTTTAAGATGACAAACAGAACAAGCAATGTTAATTTTAATGTAAAGGAGAACTTACCCATGTACTTGCAACTGCAGCTCAAAAACAACTTTGGCAAAGGCCTGTATTGGCTGTATGGTCTGCTCACTTGTCCTACATCACAGGAAGAACCAAGATTATTTGGAAATCATTATTTTTGCTTACTGAAAATTATTTGCAATCCACTGATCACTGATTAGTAACATATTCAGATCAGCCTACTTACGTTTCCAGCTGTAAAGTGATGTTAATTAAATTTGTGCTCAACGTGAGGCCAGAAGTTGTGAGCATGACATAAAATGTTACCTGAAAGGAACAAAGTAACCATCAAACATGCAAATAGTGACGCCCATGTGGAAGAAAGTGATCAACGCTACTCACTTCAGCATCTCTTTGGAGTGGATTTCCCAGGTCACAGGCAATTGGCATCCTGTTGTCTGCACAACTCACTTGTTTTTCCTGAGGAAACAAGCACGCAATCTCATCGCCAAACGTATAAATCTATAAATATTCAGTCATTATATAAAAGTCCTGGGAGACGACATCAAATTTTGGAGCACATTACATGTCATTAAAATATTCCAATATATTAACTTTTTTGTCCAGTAGGAAGTAGGAAATCAAAGTTGGAATCTAAAAGTGAAGCATAAGGAACGGGATATGGATTCATGGAGTAAAACATACGATCTGACAAGGGGAAACCGCATATACACAGAGGGCTGATTATTCAATGAAATGCAGGTGGGAACAATAAAGCTAGAAACAGAAACCAGCTTTTCTGTACTCACTGCAGTGGTCAAGGAGGATGAGTAGCGCAGTATGTCTGGGAGTGTAATGGCCAAATGACTCTGGTGTGCATCGTCCCCGTTTTTGTTAGTCACAGTGATCTCCAAAGCTATGTCTTCATCTGATGGAGTGATGACTGCAACACCATCCTCTCTAAATGAGTGACAGTAAAAGTTAATGCAGCTTGAGCTGAGGGGTCGCATGTTTTGCTTTATCAGAATAAAACATATGACTTTATTTTTGAGCTTTGATATTTTGGTTTACCTGGCCAGTGATTTGAAAACATCTTGACCATCTTGTGTTTTTTTGGAACAGAACTTGTACTGTAAGTGCAGGTTACTTTGGCAAATCTTGTCACTGCCACAGCCTCTATTTATTAGAACGATCTGTTAAAAAAGAGAAGAAACTCTTCTCTAATAAAGCTTGAACTGGGCTCCAAGATTCTGTTCAAATCCGTCACATCAAAAGAATGAAAGAATTTAATTCACACAGTTTCAATAATAGCATTATACAGAAAGGTATAATCAACAATATATTAGAGTAAAAAAATATTTAACCATTAATCTGGGAGTCCTTCTACTGATGAGAATAAAATGTAATGGTGGGAAATTCTGCAAAATCTGTTCTAATTTTAATATTTTGTATTTCACTTGTCACAGTCTTCTGACACCTTCAGAATTTGAGTCTGTTCCTCAATATTTTGTTTAAACACCGAAGATTATCAGATGGGAGGAAATATATCTCCACAACTGAACCGACCCTACTTGCATGAACATTGGGAATGTCATATAAGCTCCTTTATACACCAGGCTTTAGCTCATCTATGGGTTGATACTGTTCTAGTTTTATTCTTGTGAAACTGACACTAAGAATGCTACAGGCTTATTTAACTTTTGTTTTTGTGTTGTGTTCATTATTTTCTGTCTGATACATCTGTGCTCAGGTCCTCCTGCAGGTCTTTGAAATAAATACAGCATTTCTTTGTCTTAAGAAAACCCACCAGTCTCCAGGAAACCAACCAATTTTAAATGAACTTGAGTATATGAGTATATTTCTGACCACAGTTGCATATATATTGCAGCTGAAGCCAGTTAACTGTACAGTTTACACACTGTACAACTAGTAAATAAAAAACGTTAATATTAGAATGATGCTTAATGATACTGATGTTGCTACAAAACATCCTGCAACTTGGAGATTTCATTCTGTAGTTTGATTATACTTTAACTTAATTCACATGCACGTGTAATATGTAAAAATTTGAGCTCATTCAAAAAACTTTACTCTCTAAGGCTTCATACACCCAGAAAAGTTGAGTAATTTTGATTAGAACTGCACATAAACTCATTTCTACCTCTGAGGAAGAGGTCTTCTGCTGGTAGAGGTTGAGGACAGGAGTAACACTGAGCTGATCCACACTATCACTGGTTGTCTGACTGGAGCTCAGAGACACAGTGACAGAGATGGGGATATTCTGCAGCTTGTTCTTGATATTTCTCTGGAACAAAAGAGCTTTGCTGTGATTTAATGTGATTTTTTTTTTTTTTTTTACCTACAAGGTTATGTATAACACTTTATCAAATGACAAATATTATAAGTCTCTGTAAATTGTACTACATTTTAAACATTTTCACTTTAAACTAACTTTCTGCAAAGTCCAATATAACTAAGTGAAATAAAAGTGTTAAAAATCAAGCAGCGTTATGAGACCATGCATCTTCTAACAAACTGAAACAGTACCAAAAGCCGGAGCATAGTTTTGAGACAGGCCTTTCTTCCTTGACCAGACAGCTCCAGCTTTCCTTGAGACGAATCCATAAAGTTGACCCTGACTCTTGATTTTTTCATCTCATAATCAGCATTAAAAGTGTAGCTGAGCACTGTAATATAGATAAGTACATTCAACAGATTAGGAACAACTGACTCCAGTTAACGTAGTATTAATACTACTGTTAAATAGCAGCAACATGTACCTAATGTTACACAGTTACACAGTCATTGCAACTTATAATGACCAGTTATATTTCTTTAAGTGTTAAATGCAAAGTAGAGCTGGCACAGGAAGGTTTCATCCCAGGACTTTGTTGGCAACATTCTTAACCTCTGCAGCATATTAGCGCCAATAAACATCACAAAAAGAGAACAAATTTCTCAGAAGGCATTACTTTTTTTCACTTAACTTTAATAGTCACTGAACAATAAAATCTTAAGGATATTCTTTTGTATTTGATCAAAACTGATATTTTTACCATAAAATTTAGAATAAATGGTACAAATGTGTACCTTTTATAGCCTGGGAACATATTTGTATTCTTCTAGTCCTCAAAATTGTTCACATAGCTAGGTCCTATAATTAGCACTTACTATACCCCTATTTTAAGACCATGGATCTAAAGAATACTGAACGCAGGAAACTTACTCAGTTTAGGGTTGAACGACTCAGGATGTGCTGTGTAGGTAAAACACACCTCCACTGCAAAATAACTTGAAGTTTTGTGCAGACATGTTGGATTAAAACCCAATAACTTTGCAGCTAGAGCACGTTATAATTTGTGTTTTTAAATATCTTACCATGTTTGCTCATCACATCGTTCCTTTGCAATGTCTATTTCATTTGGTGCAATCTTAAGAGAGGTGCTGACGGTGACCACTGGCCTCGCTCTGCGACATATATGAGAAAGAATTTCACCAATTTGAGACTTTCTATACCTTCATATTTATGGAATCAAAACCAGAGAGGAATTTTAAACGTAAAAAGTGCACGTAGTGAATTGTGGAACTGAAGTTGTTCTGTCAGAAAGTGAACCATTAATAAATTAGTGTTCATGTTTAAAAGTATTTATACAGCATACTTGTTTTAAAAAGATAAATCAGTATGATTAAAATTAAATGATCAGAAACTAAAATTATAAAATGTGTTCATTGAAAAAAATCTGAACTCGGGGGCAGTTTCTATCCAGAATAAAGAAAAAAAAATTACATAAAATTAAACCGAGCTTCAAGTATTGATAAAATAAAGAATATTAAGTGTTGGGATGCATTTATCATTAGTAAGTTTTTTATCTTGTGCTTATGTGGTAACTGCATATATACCTGAAAACAAAAATGGAATCTGAGCCAGATCCAACAGCCAAGTCAGGATACTGATTATCATCCACATCCAGGTTACCAGTCAGAGAATATCCAAACAGCTTCACTTTCTTTGATCCTGATGAAATTATCTAAAGAAGAAAAAATATGAGATAGTAAGGTTTTTTGTATTGTAAATATTCATATATTATTGAATTAAATTGCTGATGTTGAATAAGCTCAGCAAATTGACCTGCGCAGGCTTTCTGTTGACACCACCTGGAGAGCCATAGTAAAGGTATACAAGTCCAGAGCCCTCATACGGTGCCCCCACTGCAATATCTGTCAACACAGGCAAACACTAATACAAATCAGGGTGACAACAAAGAGACAAGAAAGATGGGGGTTTATCCAAAAAAGCATTTAAAGAGCACCTACAATGGTCGATCCTCTTTTTCAACATGGCTTAAGTTTCAGATAATTAGATCATTTAAACAGGGATGATTATTAAGTCATCTCTGTAAGCCAAGACTGAAGCGTCAGACAGCTCTAGCCACTCTGTTTCAGGCTTTTTTCTACTCTTGGGTCTATATGATGTCAAAGAGAGGGGCTATCCCTACTATTGTCATTTCAGGCACACTGGCTCTGGCTGTTAGCACAGAAGCTCCACGCAAGTTATTTTCAAACCTTAAAAGTAATTAGTAAATAGTATCTAGATAGGCTAAGAGACTGTGTAGTAGGATATTTTTAATCATGAAAAGGCAAGCTAGAAGAGTTCAAACTGAAAATGAACATAACACATCTCATTAAATGACTTTTACACTGGAGTATACTCCATGTATCATTTGTCTTTTGTGTCTTTTAATTCCTGTTGTTTTTAGGCCTTAAAGTGAAACCCTGATAGTTTCTTTGAGAACATACGAGACATCGGTTACAAATTTAAAGTCCAATTCATAAGCAATAAAACACTCCCACTGTGTGCTGAGGATGAATGTGGTTTATTACATTTGTGTATTTTATGACTTTTGTGGTTTCCTACCACAGCATAACTCGATGTGGTTTACCCAGTTGCTAATGTGGTTGTGGTAAGTAATATTAGCTGTTGTTATTTAATCACTTTTTCATATCCTGTAAATGTAGTTAAAATGTTACAACCTCCATAATGATCTTGGTTGATGTCTCCTATATTTTCTACTGTGAGGCCAAACATGGAGTCTTTATGTCCAAGAAGTTGGACTGGAACAATATTCTCCCAGTTTCTTCCTTTGTTATTGATATAGATATAGACTGCTCCTCCAACCTCGCCATCTTTGACAAAGAACTGCGGTGCTCCCACAGCGAGGTCATCCCACCTGCATGCAGCAAAAATACACAATATAAAACCAATTACTATGAACACTACTGAACAGTAATAGAGCCAGAAGTCATATTGACTTGAGTGTACTTCCTAATCTGTGATGAAGCTTGTGTATCTGAGTGTAAAATTCACAATGTTAGCATGACAGTTCTCTGAATTTAGAGATCTAATTCCATATTGTGAAAGAGAAATCTATAATCTTTTTCATGAAAAGCATGTTGGCTATTACATATTTAGATTGAACCCTTGAGTTTTATTTTAATTCTGAAACGAATTCTAGCGATAAATAAATATGAGGAACCATGAAAATGGGTGGTTATTTTCATGAAATTTTAAGATAAATGGGTTGGATTTAGTGTGCCACCTTTTAAGGCTATACAAAAACCAATTAAAAAAACCTAAAAATGTAGATGTAATGGACATAATCTTCAACCTACCCATCACCGTTGAGATCCACCACTGCCAAATCATAGCCAAAGGAGGAGGCCAGACCTGGTCCAGAGAGGACCAGCTCCGCAGACAGATTTCTCTGTGCCACAGGGTCTGCCTTCAGAAATGCCACCTGTCCGCTGTAACCTCCTCTGGGTGCTCCTGATACGATTGTCAGCTCGCCCTTCCTGATGAGGGCCATTCCGGAGTCAATGGAGAATCCTGGATAGTATAGGATGAAGCTGTTTCACTGTAATGTTTCACTTCAGAAGAGTTTTATCCATTGACACTACTAAAATTTACATCTTAATTTTAACATTTGCTTGGCCATCAACCAGGAGTCAAGAGAGAAGAAACTGACCAAGGTAGCTGTTTGACTGAAGAGGAATGAGTTTTGGGTTGAACTGGTCGATATTTCCAGTCTCGCGAGGATCCTCACTGTAGAGGTCCAGATTGTCCAAAACCTCCATTCTTACTATTCCTTTGAGCAGGATCAGTTGAGTCCGCATTAAACATTAAAAAAACATGAATAAGTGAATAAATTTTATCAAACACCTCAGCTATTTTAATGTACCTTTCCACTGATAAGCTCCTGGTGCTCCAAATAAGAGGGATACATTGTCCTTTGCAAAAGTTGCTCCATGACCCTGCTGGCAGTAGGCAAACCACTCGTGGTCCCTTTGACGTCTTGTTAAGTGTTCTCTATCACAAACGACCCTCCGCCAACTCCTTTCTTCTTTCCCCACCTTTAGGTCGTCTCCTAAGAGGTAGCACTGACCCGTCAGTAGGTGAGGAACATAAAGACCTGGGGTTGGTTCCCAATGCTGATAGCGATGCGCACAAGTCTAAAAGGGAAGGAGGCTAGATTTACAAAAGATGTTGAATTTCTTAAAATTTACTTTAATATCTGAATGCATTCCTTACCATTACATTTTTACCAGGACCTTGGCTCGTGACTCTAACTCCCATCCACTGGTTATTTATGCCTTTACTATTGAGGAACTCTGTAAAGTTAGAATGTTGAGCTCATTCTGTTACTGCAATGTCAGTAAATCATTACTGAAATCTTTTACTTGAGAGAAAGTTTTATGATTACTTCCCAGAAACAGATTTAAATTAATGAGTTATACCAGCAAAGTAAATATACTTTGCCGCTTAAGCCCCCAAACCCCCACGAGAGCCTTTTTCCTCAGAGCATTAGAGATAAATTCTAGAGATACCTTTAACCACTTGTTTATCTTGCACTAAAGTGCTTTAGTAAATACTGACAATGAAATTTGAGCAAGTATTGGTGTGTGTTTTCTCTTCTTTTTCCACTTTGTACTCTCTAACATATTGCAATCACATGCAACTGTTCCAGAGCCCAATACAATGTTAAAGACTGCTCTCAGCCTGGCCATCACCTGTTTGACATTCTGTCCTCAGGCAGACACCACATGTCACTAAAAACTTGGACCAAGAGATTCATGGACACTTTCTACCCTAACACAATAACCACTCTCAATCAGCATGCAAAATGATCAGTCGCTGTCCACTATCAAACACACTCTTACAGTTATTATATTTTACTTTCATGGCAATAACTTTGATGCATACAACAGCTGTTGACTGGGAAATCAGTTGATTATAATTCCAGCTACGTCTTTTATATTGTGTGCACGTAGTTCTTTGTGATGTGCTCAATGTAATTTTCTTTAAACAAATGCATGTGTATGACAAGCAAGAGTGGCACTCCCAATCTGACTGTATTGAATATACAATCACAATCACGATATCTATTCTACTTTATTCATTCTGTTCTATTATTTGAGATACTGTTCCCTTTGTATCAGCTACAAAAGTGGCTATTCTCTTGGAGAACTTCTGCTCACTAGACATTTTCTCTGTTTCAGACAATACTCTTTAAATCTTAGAGATGGTTGTGTTGGAAGATCCCAGTAGATCAGCAGTTTCTGTCAGTATCAACAACCATTCTCCATTATCATGCTTGGTTTAAACTTCATCAGGTCATCTTTACCGACACCGTAAATGTCTTGAGCTGCTGCCATTTGATTGACTGATAAGATATTTATGTTAAGAAGCAGTTGAACAGGTGTACCCAATAAAGTGGCCAGTGAGTTGATATTACATTGTTCATTACAATGCAATGCTTAAGTAAGACAAATCTTGACAGCTTGTGAGATGGTCAGTGTGGCTGGCTGCTTATTACTCTTAATAGAATAAGTGTAATTTTACAAAAAATGTGATTACGATAGAAGAAAAACACACAGAAAACTGAACCATGACATGGGAAATGCATTCTTAATTGTACTTAAACACTTACAAACTCTCTGCCATAAAACCATGATAAATATAACTTCAGACAAAGTACACAAACCTTTATCATCAAACTCAATGGGCTGACAGCTCTCAGATGTTGTAGTCAGATCACACTTGTAAACAACTCCTGTAACATTCACGTGGTTCTGGTGTTTTGCTCGTGGAGCTCCTACCAGCAGTCTGGTGGAAAATACCAAGCAGTAAGACAAAGATCTGATTCATCCCAAACTTACTTTTTTTTGCTTTCACTCACAGGTTCTTTCTGGCAGGTTTGAGCTGTTGGTGGAAGGCAACAGAAAATCCAAACAGGCTGCCTGGATCTCCATTTCTCTGCTGTACATTCTCCGTGTCCAGGTTGAAAGCTGTAACATTAGAAGTCTGAAAATGCCATATGATCCAAAGACACACCATATGCCAATGCTTTGCCATGGTATTTAAATTAAAAACTGTATAGTTTGCTCATTCTCTTGCTGTGCTCTTGAATTGCAGAGTGGAGCGTAAGCCGTCTTAGAAAAGGGATTGGTCCTAGCAGGTGCTGACTGGCTCATTGTAGACGCAGACAAACAAGGTGTGGTGGGAAGGCATTTATCTTCATAGTCACAAAGCCACACTGTTTAACTTTATGGTTCATAACTTTAGTTAATATTAACCAGTTCCTGAGTTGATAAAAGTTAAATGTGAAACACACCCACTGAGTGTCTTCTCTTCTGGAAGTAAGCGGGAAAGATGAATGAGATTGTGTTTGGCCTTTAATTGCAGCTGTAAAAAGCAGTGCAAGAGATGTTACACACAGATAATCACATGTATCAGATTTTCTCTTCATTTTCATTTGAAAGATTGTTTGTGCACATTTTGAAGCTTGAAAGGTGCAAAGTGGTGGTAAGAGCTCCACGAGCACAGCATCACAACCAAATGTTACAGGACATGTTCGAATCCACCACTCAATCAAATCCCAAATCAAAAATGTATTTGAGCAGAATTAATGGTATCATTAGGCATATTATTATTATTATTATTTTAAAATAGCCTACTGGCATTGATTTTGATGTAAATGATCTGTATCGAGTTATTACTCAGTGTGCTACATTTGGTTCTCTAACTTTGCATTTGTATTCATGAAATGATGGAACCAAAAAAGAAAATGTTGTCAATTTCTTAAATTGCTTTTATTACCAACAAAACTGAACAACTTTGAAGTGAATATTTTAAGAAATAACAATTTACAGCAGCCATGGTGTATACCAAAAAGGAGGATTTTATAGGTTACAAGAATTTAACATTCTAGCTTTATGAGTGACAATGAGATGCAGTTGATTTTCACATAAAGAGGATGAGGTATTGTTTAGACATGAGTGGGCTATAACCAAGTAATGAAAAGTTTTAAGGTCCCCAGATGTAACAGAATGTATTAAAAATGAGGGACCAAAATGGCCTCAACACACAAATGTAAAGGACTGCCTGGTGCCAGGTGGTAAATCACATGTTAGCTCAAGTCCATTTCTTCAAACGTATTCAATAAAAGACTAGCCATGGGGTATTCCAACAAGGAGGATTTTATCAGTTACAAGAATTTAACGACTCACCGGCAGGCTGGAGAGTGTTTGTCATCGCTTGTCCAACATGTTGGGCCTGCAATGCTCCAACTCTGCTTGGTGCAAATAAAACTAAGTGAAAGCTCAGTTATGTTTCTTTAAGACAGCACCAAATATAGGCAGTTACTTTTATGTATCAATTGTTACAGGAGTTGTTATATTTATAGTAAATTGTGGTCTTATCATGATTTGCGTTGACTTCTTCTAATGTAAGTAAAATTATAAATAAGTAACTTGAAAATAAATTGTTTATACATGTTTTTTTTGGTCGATGTTTCACAGCCAGAAACATTTCAGCAACAATTCAGCAACAATATGTTTGCCTGGTCTGAATGAGGTGTGAATCCACATGGGGTATCTTCTTTTTCTTTTATCTTTTTTTCTTTTGTGTTTATTTTTAGTTTCTGTGCAGGAGTTTTAATTTTTAACCCTTTCCCACAAGGCACGTGAAACTAAATGAAACTTTTAAACACTGGCTACTTGTAGAAATGATGTCCACATGCTTCACCTGTGATATAAAAATTGTTCTATGAGAATTTGCATTACAACAATGTGGTTTCATTTGTTGCTTGTACAGAGCAAAAAAAAAAAGTGTTGTTTAGTCACTGGTTACACTTAAATATTTGTAAAAGGTGTATGGACCTGAAACAGCTGATGTGCCCCTTGCATGCTTGTTTTTTAGTCATTTTATGCATATTATCACTCAATATAGTAAGTCTTACAAATTTGGGGTATATGTTAAAATGGCCTCACTTATCTTAGTGGCTGAAAATACAGTGGCTTGCAAAAGTATTCGGCCCCCTTGAACTTTTCCACATTTTGTCACATTACAGCCACAAACATGAATCAATTTTATTGGAATTCCACGTGAAAGACCAATACAAAGTGGTGTACACGTGAGAAGTGGAACGAAAATCATACATGATTCCAAACATTTTTTACAAATAAATAACTGCAAAGTGGGGTGTGTGTAATTATTCAGCCCCCTTTGGTCTGAGTGCAGTCAGTTGCCCATAGACATTGCCTGATGAGTGCTAATGACTAAATAGAGTGTACCTGTGTGTAATCTAATGTCAGTACAAATACAGCTGCTCTGTGACGGCCTCAGAGGTTGCCTAAGAGAATATTGGGAGCAACAACACCATGAAGTCCAAAGAACACACCAGACAGGTCAGGGATAAAGTTATTGAGAAATTTAAAGCAGGC
>VVHJ01002646.1:0-11992 GCA_015107715.1 Tylochromis polylepis | reverse complement strand
GTGCTCCTCCTGTTCCTCCTTGCACAAAGGTGGAGGTAGCGGTCCTGCTGCTGGGTTGTCGCCCTCCTACGGCCTCCTCCACATCTCCTGATGTACTGGCCTGTCTCCTGGTAGCGTCTCCATGCTCTGGACACTACGCTGACAGACACAGCAAACCTTCTTGCCACAGCTTGCATTGATGTGCCATCCTGGATGAGCTGCACTACCTGAGCCACTTGTGTGGGTTGTAGACTCCGTCTCATGCTACCACTAGAGTGAAATCACCGCCAGCATTCAAAAGTGACCAAAACATCAGCCAGAAAGCATAGGTACTGAGAAGTGGTCTGTGGTCACCACCTGCAGAACCACTCCTTTATTGGGGATGTCTTGCTAATTGCCTATAATTTCCACCTGTTGTCTATTCCATTTGCACAACAGCATGTAAAATTGATTGTCAATCAGTGTTGCTTCCTAAGTGGACAGTCTGATTTCACAGAAGTGTGATTGACTTGGAGTTACATTGTGTTGTTTAAGTGTTCCCTTTATTTTTTTGAGCAGTGTATATAGATAAATTTACAATTTGCTTTGCTGTCTTTTCTAACATTTTATCAGGTTTTATATCCAGATTCTGAATGAAGAATTTGTTCTCTCTTAAATAAATCAGAGAACACTGTATGTAGCTTTAATGTTGTAAATTAAAACCAATAGTTGAAATTTAAAGCAAAGTGGATG
Source organism: Tylochromis polylepis (assembly GCA_015107715.1). Lineage (NCBI taxonomy): Eukaryota > Metazoa > Chordata > Actinopteri > Cichliformes > Cichlidae > Tylochromis > Tylochromis polylepis. The sequence continues at coordinate 11,281 of VVHJ01002646.1, read as the reverse complement.
AGCAAGCTTTACCCTATGCAGGTAATAATGTCATAGAGGGAAAGTGATAGTCTGTGTTGTCATAATGACATCTGTGTATGTACTAGTGACTTATAGTTACCAGTGTAAGTAGCCATAAGTGTGGATAAGTTACAGTCATGGTAAAAAAGAAAGCAAATCCTCTGCCATTTCTACATATTAGGATTTAATATGTTTTACATATTAGGACTAAAATAATCATCCAGTGCTTAGTATGTCTTAAAATCAACTTCAGATAAGCAACACCACATGTCATTTTACAGTGTGTCATTATTTATTTAACAAAATCTAAGCCAAAATGCAGAAGCAATGTGTGGAATCTAAGCACACCTCATGATGGAATAGCTTGTATTGCTATTTTTGCCAGCAACAACTTGAAGTAATCATTTTCTCTATGACTTTATCAGTCTCTCACATCATTGTAGAAATAAATTTGTTCTTTACACTGTTCTTTACAGTATTGCTTCATTTCATTTATGTGCAGCTTTCTTGAGGTCCCACAACAGTATTTCAGTCAGGTTGAGGTCTGGACTTTTACTGGGCCATTGTAACACATTGATTCTTTTCTTTTTCAGGCCTTCGGTTGTAGATTTTCCGGTGTTATTGGGATCATTTTCCTTTTGCGTGACCAAATTTTGACCAAGCTTTAGCTCTTGGACAGATATTCTTGGCCTCACATTTGACTATAGAATATTTTGGTATACAAAAGATTTCATGGTCACCTGACTGACTGCAAGGTGCCCAGATTTTGTGACTGTAAAAAAAAAAGCTCAGGTCATCACTCCTCCACTACTGTGTTTGACAGCTGGAATGAGTTGTTTGTACTGATATGCTGTTTGGTTTATCATGCTATGCATTATGGCCAAATATCTCCACTTGAGTCTGATCTGTCCAAAGGATATTGTTCATGAATGTGGTATATTGCACTACAAGTTGTGGGGTGAATTTGCTGGTACATACACTCCTAGGAAGACTGGCAGCTGTCTTAAATGTTTTTCCACTTGTGAATAACCTTTCTCGTTGCAGAATGGTGGAGTATAAACTGTTTAGAAAAACGCCTTATAACCTTTCCCAGATTGATGGACAACATCAAGATCATTTCTGATGTCTTTCCTCCTTGGTATTGTGTTAACACACTTTATGAAAGCAGAAAGTTTAGCAGTTTGCAGATTTAAAGCATTCTAAACTCACATTTGCTGATGACTAATCAGTCAAGTGCATCTGATTAGCAGCACCTGGCTTCTACTTACCCTCTGAAGTCCTTGGAAGCAGTATGGATGTACTTAGTTTTTCACACAATGCTTCATTTTTGCTTAGATATAGTTAAATAAATGTGACACAGCAATGTCATATGCTGGGTCTGATCTGAGGTTTTATTCTCCTAATTTTGAGGACCAGATGACTTTTAATTATGTCCTGATACATAAAACCTTAGAAATGAAAAGGGGTGTACTTTCTTTTTACCAGGACTGCGGCCTAAAAAAGATGCAGCCAGGTTTATTGGGGCTTTAATTCCCATCTGTGGCCATCTGCTTAAGTTGAGCCGAAGGGAAAAAGGGATATGAAGGTGGGATGAAGGACTCTCAGTGGTATTGAAGGACACAGATTTGCTCATCATCATTAAGAGATGTGAGTGGGGTGCAAATACAGTAGGAGTGAGGATGCATCAAAATCAGGCAGTTACATAATTAGACTTAAAAGAAACTTCTAAAAGCATAAAAAAAGTCAAAGCACCGTGACACCTGTTTCTATGACTCTTGTAACCTTGCTGTCACTGAAATGTAAAAGAGTTGATGCTTCTCCGCTCATAAAAACATTTGCTCCTCCACTGAGTGCATTGCAGCTCACGATAGACAGAAACCTCTGAACTCTTCACAGGGAATTAAGCAGCACTTATTCTCTGCTGACTAGCTAATCTGTGACTCAGTATGTGTCTGTCTCTCAGGCTCTCTTTCTCTGTTCTCCATAGTGAAAGAGAGGATCATGATCATCAACACTTCAATAGCTTGCTTATGACTTAAACCAATCTTCTTAGGAAGAGCTGCATGGGTATGAGGATATATTGTATGTTGGTGTCTGCCAGCCATCTGCTGTGGCTCTGAGTTTCTGGTTCTGAGACAAGCGCAAAGATTTGGGATTGCAATACAAGGGGTGTTTGGGTGCAAGTATGTCTTTTCTGGTTTTGCAAATCTCTCAGTTGACATTTTTGTCACATCCTTGGCTCTCTTACATTCCACCACAGAGGCAGAAGGAGATTTACGGATCTGCGTTCTCATATTAAGTGGATTAATCGGGAATGGAAACTCAAGGTTGTCCTAAATATAAATGAGGTCTTTTGAGGCATAGGACAAGACATGCTTCATGTCCACACAGTATAGGCTATTAAGAGTTTATCAGCGCAGTGAATTAAGACCAATAACCTCAATTTAGAGGCCAGGACACACAGTCAGTCTTAATGATGCACTGGGAAGGGGTTAAGCCCAAAGGTAATATGGACCAGCTGCCCTGCCTACACCACTCACTGACCCAGGGCATAATCCAATAGTCTGTCACACCTCTGGGAGTGAGAATTTTGGTGTGTTTTGTAGTTTAAGTTAGACTCTTATTTTTGCTTTTATAATGTAAACTGACAAATATTAAAGAAAGCTGGAATAGCTAGAGCAAACAAAAGCCTGGATAGTATCCCCAAAGGAAGGATTAACAGGTCCTCTCATAAATTTTTCAGCTTTTCTACAGTCTGATGGTATATTGATGTTTACCAGCAATATAACCTTGGAAAATTGAATATACTCACGTGAACATTCATTGAAATACATATTAGTGGCTGCAAACATGCACCAAATGCAGCTATTTTGGAACATCTGTTGCATAAATATCTACTGTTCAAAAGAAATGTCATAGCAATTTGCATATATACCAGGATATACCAGGTCTGATACAGTCTTAGTACAATAAATAAAAGAAGAGTGAAATTATTTTGAATTGTTATTTTAATGTTTGAGATCCATGCACACAACAAAAATAACCATTTTTATCCATTGTAATGGCATTTCTGGTTGTTGCAGAGAGTGAAGACCTGGTTCTAACGCCTCAGGAAAATCAAGTTTTCATGTCAGTGAGTTTGGTATATACAGTAATCCATGCCCTCACTCATGCAGTGCAGCTTTAAACCAGTCTGAAATCATTATACTGGAGCCACCACCATGACAACCTCACAGATAGACTGATAGGGAATGGAAGATGGGGGGATGGGATGAAACAGGGCAGAAAGATGGTGGAAAATTGATTTTCTTCGAGCTGCATTAATCAAATTGACTAGAGAAAAGGCATTATCAGTTCAAAGGATTTAATATAGTGCATTAAATGAAGACAAAGGCGTGTCTCATGAGGCAAACTTACTTTGAAAGATGATAATGGGAATGATCAAAAGTGGATGTCGTTTGGGTAACATGCACACATCTTAGTATCAAATTATTGGTACAAATGTTACCTAAAACATTTCTCACACTCATTGTATCATAAATGAAAAAATATGTAGCATTTTGAATTTTAGCTGATGTACAGTCTGGGTCGTCTCTTTGTGCAGCTCTCACCTGCTTCCAGGCCCTTGCTGTTTCGATCCTCAATGGAAATCCCAGTTTGATCACTTGAATGTCTATTAAAGGTGAACATCACCAAAGTCCCCACAGTATATTATCATGATACTTAAGAGGGACATGAAACGCTACACATATAAAGGCTAATTTCCATCATGGAGCCCTGCTCTCAAAAATGGACATGGATGTAACTCTGTCTGTGATGCTGGACTTAAGAATTAAGTGGTTAAAGTTAAAGTTTGAAAAACATGTTTAGCGTTATCTTCTGTCAGTATGGAACGTGACGTCATGTGGTTGGTTGGTTGGAGCTAATAGACTTACCTTAGTTTATGTTAGCTAACTACAGACAGAATCGATAACTCAGCGGAAAATAAGGACCCTAAAACTAAAAATCAGTTTAAGTGGATCACCTTTGTGTGCCCCTGGCTGAAACAATGAGTTTTATGTTAAGAAACTGAGGCTATATTGTCCACTTTCACTCTCTGTCTCTTTAGCAGTAACTGGCTGTTTGTTGTTTGGCTAGCTGCACTCAAACAGGAAAATCCTCCTGTTAGCCGTAACGTCGGCTTTGTAAAACACTTTAGTAATGAATGAAGACTGTGTGGAAGACAGCCTGTTTGAGTCAGGTAACAGGTTGTTCACCAGACTGCCAAGCTGGAGTCAGTGCAATCAGCTGATGCGATCAGTGCTATTTTATGCAATAAAATAATCTTTCTTTGCCCAAGTACATCGAAACAGTTTACTACATACATAACTACACAACACCACAAACAAGACGAAGTTTCTTACTGAAGCACGACTGGGAATCCCATCCCATCATTCTCTGCAGGAAAAATAGGTTGATGTGTCCGATGGACAAAAAACAAACAAAGCTGAGGCTCCGAGGAAGAGATGCAACACTTTTGGAGACCTGTTTTCCCTCGCATCATCTCACACACTCAGTGAAGGAGACTGTAATGTGGAGATTTTTTTTTTCCCCCCTACGGACATACTGATGGATGTTAGGATTTCCAATTGTCTTAGGTAAGAAACAGTTATGTTTTTGGCGTGATATGCATGTAGTAACCTGTTATGTAGTAAACTGTTTGGGTTGTGTTTGGTAAAAGAGGAAATCGTTTATAATATTTTATTGCATAAAATAGAACTGATTGCATCATGTGAACCTCTGCCTTGCCAGCTGATTGCACAGCTCAGTACACCTAGTGAGGAAAAGCTGGAATGTGGACTCGAGCTTGTCGGTCTGGTGAGTCAAACAGCCTCTCATCCACAGAGTACTCATTTATAAAGGACTTTACAAACCCAAACATTATGACTAACAGGTGGATTCTCCATTTCAGTGTAGCTAGCCAAACAACAAACAGCCAGTGTGTAGTGTTTTGTGTCCTCTTTAAGTCATAATACTATATTACTGTTGTTAGTTAGTATAACAATAACATATACTGCAATTTACCAGCTTTTATCAACTGCAAATTATGTCCTCAAAGGTAAACGTTCTCAGTATCTGTTTTATCTAATATTATAAAGCTATCTGGGAATGGAGCAAGTTTGAAAACTAACACATCTTTTCATTTTTCCTCACACAGAGTTAAAAGGCAGATTTTGCGAAATCATATCTGCCAACATTAATCACCTACCACTTTGAAATCCTCCTGTTTAGTTTATATTTTGTGACATATTATTTATATGTATTATTATTATTATGATTATGCTGTGTTATATTTATCTGTTATGTAGTTGTTACATGTGACTGGGGTGCTGTTAGAGTCTGTTAAGTTTTAAAGCAATTTTAGTTAAGGTGCTTAGCTTGTTATGTTGGTTACCAGTCTGCATTTGTATTAGCATAACTTGTTCCCTGATGATGTGATTTTGTAGTCGTTGTTTGACCCGACTGTAGATGAAAATGAGTTTGCAGGTAAATCTTCAGTCATGTTTTTGGTGCAATCTGTCACTGTATAACAGACAAACTGACCAATATTGTCACTAAAGCCTATCATTACTGTTGCATGCACCTGGCATACTGGCAAACAGTTTATATTACATTTTAATTTATCTTAACTGAATGCAGACATGTGTGGACTACTATACCATTACAGATATTCTGAATGTGAGACATCAGTTGCTAGATCATGAGCTGTGTTGTTGTCACTTATGATTTTAACTTGCAATGTTAACTTGCAATGTCTACACATTGCAGGTTAATGCATTTGCTTCTGCTGTAGTTAAACTTTCCCCAACTTTATATACTTTATACTTCACTACTCTGCAGAGCCTGGGTACAACTATGTCTGTTAAAATACATTGCAGTGGCAGTTCCAGTGTCTTAAACATGTATCAAAAGCCCCAATTTTCCACAACATTGTATGGATGCAGGTCTTTGCACATATAGTAGGTGATGGATTGTGTTATTCTCTTAGCTCGCTCTGAATTGGGAGGTAGCTTTGTCAAACTAAGTGCATCCAATGTTGGTTAGATTTTTTTGACTGAGGCTAGCTGCTAGCTTTTCCATCTTTGGTTCTCAGATGAACCGTCGTGTTCACAGTATTCATATGATACTCCTCGGAAATCCCATGTATCATATCCTTTGTCTCATATTCAAATTGAAAATATGTCCAACTGTTTTATTTAAATGTGGAAGTCTTTTTAGATTTCTTCCCCAATGTCTCCATCTTTGTGTTAATAACTTCCTCCTGCATACTGACCATCACCTCTTGTGACCTCACTAGAAAAAACCCCAAACAAAATAATTCAATAGCACCATCTGATGGACTGAAAGAGTAATAGATTTTATTATTCTAATACTAAAAGGTTAAATTTGTATTTGCAATTTATATATTTAAATAATGATATTTAGTATCCCTGTATTGAAACAATATTGTTAGACAAAACATTGTGCCGTTATACTGTATCACTGTACCCCGTATATCTGATATTCTTTGGATTGCTGTTTGTGCCAAAATTGGGACCCTTAAATTTAATTTAATTTGGAAGAAGAAGACAAAGTCACAGAGAGCCAAATATCAAGCATATTGGCAAAATGTGTCCATGGTGAGATGGCAGCAACTTAAAGTCCTTTGACAAGGGGTGGCTAGGATCATCTAGGAAAGACTTATCTGTCCTAACCAACACAGATAAGAAAAGTCTTTCAAGGTCAAACGTGTCAATTTTCTTTGCACACTCTAGCCACACTTTTAAATCTTTTCTTATATTGCAGGTAAGGTTGACAAAAGAGAGTTGTGGACAGATTTAATAAAACAGGAATACAATATAAAGGTGCTGTCAGTGTAGAAACCTCAACCTTTGCAATTGAAGTGCATTAGCTGGGGAATTTTTCTACAGAGAGCATCCACCTGAAGCTCGCTGGTGAGTATGTTTAGTGTTACTGTTTTGGAATGTCCAGCATGCTGTTAGGGGGCACACAATAGCACCTAGCACATGCCACACCTACAGTTTTTAAAAATATCATCCTTTTGGCATGTCATTTAATGTATGACAAGCAAAATATTATATGCATGAAATGAGGCTGACATGGTGTGTTATTTCTATGTAATCGGCATAGTTATAACCCTTATGCTGGATTTTTTTCTACAAAATGCACAAGACAAACTACATAAACAGCCATTAGATTAGCTTTTCAAACAAAGAATTAGATGGAACATAAAATTTTCATATGGCTATCTTTATATTCCTGCAGCAATCAAAAGTATAAAAAAAACTGAGCTCACAACAATACAAATAAATTAAATGTGCCTTTTTTTTTTGCTTCTTTTTATTTTGCAAGTGATTTCTCTCCCCTGGACATCTATCTTTTGATCATTTATTAGCGACTTGTAGAACATTATGTGTAGTAAAGCAGGTAGAGTGGGGCTGAATGCCTGCTCAGATGTGTGTATTCTGGGGTGTGCACTCATGCCCCATAGATACTGTGGTGAGAGCATACAGGGTGATGCAGTTATTCTGAGTTCTGCCAACTCAGTCTTGCTTTTTATAATAGTCCAGCTCATAGGCGAGTTTAGACCCTTTTCAGAGAACCCCAAAAATAACTATTAATATTATTAATAATAGTGTATTTTAGTATAATTTTCTTGAATTATCTTCAAATGTTGTATTTTCCAATGTTTCTATTGATGACAGTACAGGATAGAATGAAAACAGGTTTTATGTCCAGTGTTGTTTATGTCATGTTACAGTGCGCTCACACAGAGGGTGGTTTGTCATCAGTAGCCTAAACTTTCATTAAAGAGGTAATTTCATGGCACAAATCAGTGATACAGATTCAAAACACACTTTAACTGAAATATAGCAAAAGGTCAAACTGTTCTGATAATGCAGGGACGTTGCTGTGACTTATAAAGTGTCTGCTTATTTTTATTTGTTCTCTAAATAGTGTCAAAAATGTCAGCTAATGTAACTTGAATCACTTGAGATTATTAGCTAATTTTAACTTTCTATTCCACTAGTCTGCTGATATATTGGGAGTTGCCAGCCAAGGAGCTGGCATAAAAAATCCTATTCCTATTCTGATTCTAAAATTCTAGAATTACTGTTCCAACTAATTATCTTGCTTTTGAAGGCAACATTGTAATGTTTATACAATTGAATTGAGGTTTGCAAATGTGAAAAGGGTTGATTACATTTGCAAACAGCATATTACAATAATATTAATTACAAGGCAACGCATGCATGACACTATGACTGGGAGCTGAGCCCCCCTAAAAGTTTTAACCAAGAATCACCCCTGGTCCGGCTCAACTTGATAGTTGAAAGGCCAAAATGTCTCAGGGAAATGTCACTATGCAATGCAATAGTAACCATGAATCCCTGATGATGTCAAAGAAAAAGATGTTGGAATTTGAATTTTTAGAAGAGAACATAAAGACAGTAGCAAGATGTAACTAGTAAATGAAGGTCTTTGCATCTGTTCATACAGGGATCAAAGATGAATTGTTAAGACATCTCCTACTGTGCGGAGCAGGAGCAGATAGCTGAAGCAAAGCATGGGTATGAGAAATTCCTAAATACAGGACTGTATCAAAACTGTAGTATCACCTATGCCAGTAGGCAGTGCATTGGAAAAATGATGACAATTGGATTATATAATTGCTGAGGAAATAGGGGCCAAGATCAACACTACTGTGAAACCCCAGAAGCCCAGTGTTGAAATATAGAGTGAATGTCTCATGGAACGACAGCCAATGTGAATCAGCATCTGGGTTTCCTAGAAGAAACATACAATATTTATAACTGTCTGGACAGAAAGCTAATATTTATGGCTTTGACTAATACCAGAAGATTTGTCCATGATACACAACCAAAATGTAAAAAAATCTTTAAACGTGACAGAAAAGACCAAGTCCCTGTCCATTTCCTCTTTGGTTTTCACTGGGGTGATAGGTAAGATATGACAGATTCCTCTCTTTCTAGGGGAGTTTATTTTGCACTTGTTGAAAGTTGCAAGGGTAAGGATAAAATGAACTTGTTTAGAGCTAATATGGAAATACTAGCATGCTAACATGTGAAACTAAGATGGAGGATGGAACAGTTGCTGCTTAACATCATATACTGTTGTTATGCAGATGCAAATATGCAGAAATGTCAACATACTGACATTTCAGTGTTAGTAAAGCTTTACAGTCATTAGAATGGCCAGGGAATTCTGATGGATTGCTATAATATGAACATGCTAATTCAACCAACCTCAGTGAGTGAGCATGTGAGTGTGCAGGTTTATGCAACATCAGAACATTGCCTCAGTTTGTTGTTTTTGTTAACAAATACTAATTTTTACAAAATGGCAGCACACAAGCTGAGTTCTACATACACAAAATGACACCATGGAAAGCCATAGAGAGACCCAGTGGGACTTATATTCTCTCAGAACCTGGAGGGAAGGTGCAATGAAGTATGCTTAGTAGTGGAGATACACCAGACATTTTGTGAACCTTTTATGATTCTACATACAACTCAAATTTATTATACTAACCTGGTATAATTACCTGGTTTCATTCCTGTTTGCCTTGCTTTCCTCACCCCCTTTTAATTGTATATTTCTCTCCCTTTTTACCATAACTCTTTCTGCATCCTGCTGTGGGAGGCAGTTAAACCAGATCCACCAAGTCCACAGACCTAATTTGTGATGATTTTATGGTGTACAAAAGAGCCCAAGTGGGGTTTGGGGCAAAATCTTGTCTGTTCACCTCCAACTTTATCATTCCCTCTGTCAGACTAATCAGGCTTTTGAAAACAAATTTTTTTTCTCACACCCCTTGTTTCTAGAAGCAATAGCACACCTTGTTGTTGACAGCTTTTCATCCTCGAAAGAGTGACAAAAAGTTAAAGAAGGTCTTTATGCCCATAGTTGTTTAGGTAATGGCACTTCAAATGGTTTAGCTGCCAATATCAAGTAAAAAAAAAAACATATTGAGGGCTGCAGTTGTGCTTTTGTGCTGTTTGCAGGAAGCCCAACTGATTATTCTGCTCTCTAAAATGACAATTTATCGAGCCCAAATTAAGGCTGAAGGAACAAATAACAATAAAATGCAATAAGCTTTTCTTTTCCAAAAGGGACAGTTCTGCATTACCTACATTATTGACTTCAGACTGTTTTGCTTCCATCAAGTCAATCTCCATGCCACAAGAGAACAATGTATTTGTGTAAGAGATTCACCAGAAAAACATTTTCAGTATTTTCCATTTTCCCTATTTTGCTTTATCGAATAACTGCTCCTAAATGTGACTGGACTAACCCAGATGCTCAATCTGTCAACAGAAAACCAATACAAAGTCTCGAATGTTACCATAGGAACACAGTTGAGCTCTCTCTCTCTACCATACAGCATGTGTGTGTGTGTCTGTAAAACAATGAAAATTGTACAGCTTATTGTCAGGGGGAGACAATGTTTGCACATGGTTTCAAGTGCATTTCTTGAAACCAAGTCTTTTCTTTATTAATTCATGTAATATAAAAAATATTATGTTAGGTATATGTTAGGGTTGTTAGCCAAATTTACGTTACTCATGTTGGTTTGCTTGAGATAATTTTTAATAGATTTAGCTAGCTTCTTGGCTAATACTAACTGAATGATCAGACAACATAATTGGTCAGCTGCAATGTTGATCCCCGATTGTTATAATGATGTAGGAAAAAACACCATCACGAGGATATCAGATCGTGCCCATCCAGAGACCAGTCCTGACCATTTGGCAACCACCGATTGTAAGGGAAAAATGAGGTTGATGGTAGTCGCTGGGAAAATCACATAGCAGCCAATGATCCCCTGGAAACCACCTGTTGCTAGGGATAAATCTGTATTCTCTAACTGGCAGGCAAAAACCTGCTTGTGATTGCTTTCGTTGAAGTACATTGCTGCCTTCCTACTTGGAATGGAAGTGATTAACTTTTCTACAAACACTGTCTAGCTACTCTGGAGGCATGTAGTTTTTCACAGAGAAACTGTGAAAAGTATGCAACACAAACTGCAACTGGAAATGGAGGCTGTTTACCTTTAAAGTAAAAGGTGCGTAAAAAGTGTGACTTATAAAACACATTGGCTACAGCACTGAAGCAAACCTTCTCCATTTCCAGTTTACATTGCAGTTTTTCAAATTTTATGACTGCTCGGCTAGTAGTTAGCAAGTATTTGCAGACATCTAGAGGTTCAATTAGCACA
>VVHJ01002645.1:0-12767 GCA_015107715.1 Tylochromis polylepis | reverse complement strand
GTGGATAAACAAAAAATATGTAAAAAAAAAAAAAAAAATGTATCATGTATTTCATGTATAGTTCTTATTTCAATATAATGACTTAAAAGCTTGTACTTTTTTGGTTTTTCTGAACTTTAATGCTGATTTTCATTTTTATTGGGACTGGCCTCTGATTTATCAGTTTGTCAGCTGTCATTCTACAACTTTGTCTGCATCATAATCATAGTTTAATCTTAATCTTTAATCATACACATGTTACTTCTGTTTTTCAATTCAGTTGTATGCTTTATATTGTATGGTACACCCTACCCTTCAGTTTTAATCTCCCCTAAAAACTGAAGTAGCCAAGTGAAGACCACTGAACAAGGAACTGTTACTGAATTCCTGCAAGGCTAAGATATTATCCATCCATCCATCCATCCAGGAAACACTGGTCAAACCATACGCTGCATATAAAAGATGGACATAGCTACAGTGACGTCACCATTATGTAAGTATATTGACTGACAGGTTAACAAGATAGAAGTCAATAAACGTGACCCGTCCCTTATAATGAGCATAAATGACAAAATAAGCATTATGTTCCATTTCATAAAACATGAAACTACTAATTGAGCTTATAAACACATCAGGACTGAAGTTACAGAGCAGAGGAGTCTGTTTACCCACAGACTTCTGTACAGACTTCTTTTGGGAAAAAGAGTTGCCCTCTGCTGCCCATTTGAAAGAATACAGGTTTAGGGTACTTCTTCACTTGCTTCACTTTTCAGACCTATATGCTACTTGCACTAAAACAATCTTTGAACTTAGTAAACACTTTCCTGGTGAGTTTGTGGTCTCAGTCACTAATTTAGAGTCTTACTTAATACAACTTGTTGTTCATGTATATTTTGCAATTTATGGTCTACATTAAATCTTTCTTGTCCACAAAGGAAGATAAAGTGGGGTATGCTTCTGAGTGGCGACTGACAAGTCGCTACCATATGTGCATGCAGTGTTCCTCGATTTCTCCTTCACATCCACCCCTTAGTCATGTCTAGAGCCAAAAACTACTTCAAACATGAATTCAATAATGGAGCTTACATCTATTTTATACAAAGTCTGTATCATTTCAGAGCTGTGAAAACATTGCTCTCTTTCTGATCTCCAAGCCATTCATCCATTTTCTTAACAATTTATCCAATTTAGGGTTGGCATGAGTTTAAAAATTAGTGAAACAGGTTAGGATTCAATCTTTGAGCTAACATAGAGAGTGAGAGCTAGAATGGCCAAATTGCAATTACCATTTAACCAAACTTGCATGTCTTTGGACTGTGGGAGGAAACCAGCCAAGCACATGGAGAACACTCCATAATGAATAGCCCTAGATGACCAGGAGGATCTCCAACTCCTGGGCAAAATATTTACCTCTTCATCTGCTACATGCGTGACTGTTGTATAACTCACACAATACCCTTAAAGACGTAACTGTTATAGGACTGACTGGCTAATCTGTTTTAGTTGCAGTGTATCAACTAAACACGGAGTTCAATTGTGACGAAATGTACGAAACGTTTTGTAAATATAAACTGGCTGACCAAACAGCTGGGTAAAATTTTCTCCCTAATTAACTTTCTGTTTTGCTTTGGTGTTTCCCGTGATATTTGTCAAAAGTGCAAACCAACCTGACATGTCTTTGGAGCTGAAGTCATGCACTCTGCGTGCCCATCCATTCATCCAAGCACCCTCCTCTAATATAAAAGTCACGCTACCTTCTGCTTTGGCACTGAATATAGACACAGTTGTTTTCAGCTGTCTGAACAAATGACTAATGCCGCTCTCTTTTTTTTTCTTTCTCAAGAGGCCAGTCTTAAACAGACATTAATTCATTGCAGCAGACACAAAGATTGCCCAATACCCAATGTTTCCCTATATATGATATCATAAAGTGCATGACACTGCAACTCACAAAAAGACATCCAATATTTTTTCTAAGCAGCAGGTTGACTGATTTATTACTTTCCAAAGTAAAACAAATCATTCCACATCCATCCGTGAGGGGATTTTTTGTTTTGGTCTAGATAACTGTAAACGTACTGCTATGAGCTGCTCTCTGCTGTTTACATTTGATCTGAGTGAACAGTCCCGTAAGAGATCCACACAGCCCGAGGAGACATCACCCGATACCTTCCCACACTAGTGTCTCATCAGCTCACAGATGTTCACTGAGCTGTATTGATTAGGCGACATATTAGTGGTGTTTCCCCACCTCTCACCCACAAACGCATACATAGCCAGTTCATCTCAAGGTTTTTCCTGTTTTCTTGATAGTGATACACTCAAAAGGCGGCGAGGCTTTCTAAAAACATTTTCTCTTACTGTATTTGTGACTGCTGGACATTATGATCTAACCTCATCATTCCCCACCCATACTAAACCCGCACTCAAATCTAATAAATTTTTTTTCAAAACTTTAATCCAGCTGTTCCTCTAACCAGCCTTTAACACAATTTGTTGTAGAAAACCTATTTTGAAATTAAATAAATATGCCAATATGATTGAGTACTTGTCATTTTTTTGTGGTTTTACAAGTGAATTATAATGTTTTGTTAATGAAATAATACATTTTAGGCAGGGCATGTTTCTTTATAAATGTGTATGTACTGCATTGCAGCACAAAGATCAGTTCACTAATCCCACTCACAATCTAGAGTTGGTGATTCTCTTAGCGTATAGCACAAGGACTGTAAACTTGGGGAAAGAGCTAGCCTGGCTGGCTTACTAATTAACATGACAAGCTGTGGAGTTTTCTTCCTTTCTCAGGCTTTAAATTAAGCTAATCATGTTCTAGCGTAGATCCTAGATGCTCAGATAGAGCATTCTATCTGAAATCCACAAGGCGATAGCTATGGTTGCAAAAAGGTCTACTTTCCTTACCTCTGTAAACACTTTGCTGCTAAGTTTATATCTTGGTCACTTATTCTGAATCATACTGAATTGAAAAAATCTGTTTTGTAAATCTTGGTCATATTGTGTTTCAAAAAGGAGGATTATCCACGGTATATTCCACTTGCTCATTGGCTAATGACTTGTAAATAACAAGTCATTAGCCAATGAGCCTTGCCATGATTAGATATTCTTATTATGACAGTTGTGCCAGCAAAGGAATGTGTGAATGCTAGCTCACTTCCTAGCAGTAAATGAACTAGAATATGAGCAGCTTTACGCTCTAATATCTCTATGATCTTTTTTTGATATACTACTGAAATGCACAATACAAAATTGTGATATCTCTCTGCACAGTCACAGTTAGTCCTTCAATATGAAGTACCAATGAGAAATAAAAAATGAAATGTTACTGACTTTGATTTTAATAGATGAGTTTATTTAGGGGTATACCACACAGTAAATATATTTCGTGGAAATTTAAATGCATCACCAACATCTTTCTACCTTTATGACTAAGTGTAAAACTGCTACAGTGATATGTGATTTCTTGGTGTTCTCCAAAGGGAAGACATTTCTTGGATGACATCAGCACTCCTCATGACTTCGTACTTTAGTAAAAGGGGATTTTCGGCCCCTTGTGTTGAGAGCACCACCCTTTGTTCTTTTGTTGCCGCCATCAGGTGATAACCATCTGTGCTGTCCAGTTCACTGATGTTAGAAGGTTAAAATTTACTGCCCCAGCAGCAGCTCGCTGCCCACTGTGTAACATGATGAGAAGGAAAGGGATGAAATGGATAACACACATGAATGTCAACAGTGATTAACATTCAACCAAACAGCATTTTCATGCTGCCCCCTTAAAACTACCTTGACTTTAAACTGAAATCAATTTTTTCAATGCTTGATTCCAAACCAACCAAAAGCCTTTCTACAAAAAAACCTTAACCATATCAGGTCTAAGTCATTCCTGATAATGAGAAGTAATCCGAATATATAACTCTTGGCTTCGAAAAAGTATAACTGGACTTTCTTGGAAAAATGGCATTTTTGTATGTGTCGGTTAGAATGTTTCTGTCCCGATTGCCATAATGTGGTAGAACAATTTTCTAAAGTCAAAAATGACATATTCTGATAGCACAGGCTGCGGCATACTTAGATATTATTTTCCTGCTATAGATACATTGCACACAGCTTTGATTATAAAACAGAGCAAAAAGCAGTATCCATGTTGCTAGTGCTTTCTTCCATTTGCACACACTGATTTAATCAAGAGCTCCAAATATGGGCTGAAGATTTTGAGTCATTGCGATGACCTTTAACCAAACTGGTAAAAACGAGCATCAATTCTACTCGATGTCAAGACAAAACCCCAACATGACTCACTACTGAATGCAGACAGATACACAACACCAAACACTCAGTGATTAATAGCATAATCAAAAACAGATCCCATAGAGCACATATTATGTAGGTATGTTTTCAAAGGAGTCTAATGCATTGTAGTCAGCTCTGCTTTGCATACTGATCCACCATCAAAGTAGATAACTTTGTTTTAGCCAATTATCTGCCATCTGCACCCTGAGTAAATATGCTTATTTGGCCCATGGCCTAAGGTGTCAAACAGAAAATTAAAG
Organism: Tylochromis polylepis; assembly: GCA_015107715.1. Classification (NCBI taxonomy): domain Eukaryota; kingdom Metazoa; phylum Chordata; class Actinopteri; order Cichliformes; family Cichlidae; genus Tylochromis; species Tylochromis polylepis. The sequence continues at coordinate 8,223 of VVHJ01002645.1, read as the reverse complement.
ACAAACAGTTCCTTCTTTAACTCTTTCCTCTCTAGATGCCTGTTGGAGCTGTTGTAAAATGTTGTCTTTATGGGGGAAAGAATTTATAATACATGAAGTTTAACTCATTGTGCTGATAAGTAGTGTGTACGCCTCCTCGTAATCCCTGTTACACTGGGTAAAGATGTCCTCTAGGAAGTCTCTGTTGCAGTCTGGAAAGCTGTTGATGAGTTTCTTCAGGGCCCAGTCATACTTAGCCCGTGGGTCTGGAAAACACACAGGAAAGACTACACATAAAGTCTGATTTGTTGTTCTCTTGAGACTGCTGTGGAAAGAGGGCTCTTTGATTGTCCTGACATATACTTTCTCTCCTTCTCATGTGCAGCTGGAGACCTTATGATACCATGTTTTAGTATTTTCTTTTTCAGCTAGCACGATCTGTTTTGCAGAACATTTGTACACGATTGGTTTCCGAAGGCTCTTGAGCCAATCCCCAAAATGTTGATTTACTTAGATATTTTGTTAATAATAGAGTCAAAGAAAGGAAAGGGGGATTATAATGTTTACAGTCATGTCTTTCAGGCAGCATAGATACTCTCCTGTCTGATCACTTTAGCAACTATTCCTCTCAAGTCCCCCATCATTCATTATCATGCTGCTGGGGTATGATGATGCCCATTATCACAGTAATAATAGGGCATTATCATTGTTAAATCTAGCAGATTCATGACTAAAAAAGCAGAAATGTGCGTATGTCCCCACATTTATATAGTGATCTTCACTTTAATAAATCTCATTGATGGTGACATTGTAAGAGCTTACACGAAGCTGGTTTCCATTCCCATCTGTAGCAATGAATGGTTGCAGACATTCCCTAAATTAATCATTTGCATGTAAAAACACAGTCTGCACCACAAATGATTGGACTGGGTAATAAAAACAAGAGCGAAGAAGAGGTGCACTTTCGCCAAACCATTCAACAGCGAAGTCGAGAAAAAGGCGGTGTTTTTTTCAGTTGATGGTCTTTGATGAGTGGGGCTGGCAAATAGTGAGGGGCAGACAGGAGAGGCCTTCACCCAAACAGGTTCTGGCAGAGTGGAAAGACATCATCATCAGGCCGGGGTTGGCAAATAGGGCTGTTCATGAACTGAACATGTTGTGGGATTGCAACAAGCACAGCTCTACCACAACGACACAAAGGCTTATTCTTGGCTATTTTATCTTTAACCTCTGACTAGTGAAGTGTGGCTAGTGTTCAGATAGCAATTAGCGAAGAATGAAAAGCAACTGAGTGGTAGGACAAGACGCTGTTTAAACTACGATTACCAGATTCCAATACATCTTCAGCTCTTCCTTCGTCAAGACCAATTACACCAAATACAGATGTTAGCTTATTTTTCTTTTGTTCAAGTTTTGTAATCTGTGTACTGTGGTCTAACTCAAAACAGAATATGAGGTCAACAGGGCATGCATTAGGTCAATCTGAGAGTTTCGGTAGTGCCCTCCAGTGGACCGCTAGGCAAATTACTTTCAAGGGAGTGAAAACTGGCACAGAAGGTTTGAATAAAGATGACACCATTAAAATGGGTGTGTGCTCAGCGTTGTCCATAGACTGTATGTAAAAGATGGACATAGCCTCCTGATCTGAAACCCTACGAAGTCGGATTGTACAGAAATCTGAGAAAACTACCATGTCGCCTGAGTTATTACATCAGTAAACATTTTCCTAATGTCTTTATGGTTTCCAAGCTCCATGTCTCATTTAATTATTTAATTTATTTACAGCATAATTTTAATTTTGTAAATTATGATCCCACATAGTTACTCTGTATGGGACAACATTCTCTAACAAATAATAAAGAAAGTTAGGATGTGGCCATCTGACGGTACTTTCCTGTGTTCATAGCTCCGTCAGTAATGACCCAATCCACACCACTGGCTGAAAAACAGTCCCAAACAATGACAGAGCCTCCACCGTGTTTCACAGTGGGCTGCAGACACTCACTATTGTAACTCTCTTAAACGATTATATGTACACTTTCGATTTGCAGAGAGTATTATTTATTTATAAATAAGTTAAAAATATTAGACATTTCTCTACATATATTATATATTATAGTCAGAAATATTAGGAATATAAGAATATACATTTTTTTCAACCACAGTAATTTGAAAATGAAAGCACATTTTGCTGAACATGTTCAAGTGCAATAGGTAATCTGTTTTCTTTTGTTTGCCGTGAACAGCAGTTATTCATATCTGCATTGTATCCAGTCAGGTGTCAATCCAGAGCAATTATATAAGGGTGGCATTGCCCCTTGGCGCATCTGTCTGGCTCCAGGCCTAGAGTCTGTCAGTCTAACCTGGCTTCAGCACCTGTAGAGAATTTACCTCTAAGACTGCCAGAATCGTAATAACAAACAGTAGAAGTTTGCGTGTGTCAAACTTTGATCCTCTCAGTGCCCTCTCTGCTAAGTCACACATTTAAATGTGTTTGATATTTGGCATCATCCATGCTAACTGCAGGGCAGAAGTGGAAAATACTTTGTTACTAAACTTACAGTATAGAGATGCACAGACATTTACAGCTCCCCCTTACTAAAAGCACAAGTTTCAGCAGGTTTTGAATGCCCGGAGCTACAGTATCACTACGTACCACACATAGTTTCCTACCTACATTTTTGAAGCATGTAAAGCCCCTAGACCTAACACAGACTAAACAGGCAGCCAGAGTCCACTGAAAAAGGATGAGGCAAGTCTTCTCACATATCTGATTTAGGTTTGGTGAACCAGTGCTGAGCCAGACTAAAAAAAAAAAAGGCGTGAGAAACAGGACACTGAGTGTTATTCACACATCCAGTCTCAGCTCACCAGCTTCTTCTGTCCAGCCAGAGCAGCTCTGTTCTGGATCGGGTTTCAGGTGTGACAAGGGGACTTGACTTTCTGCCTCCTGAGTACTTTCGAATTTTGGCTCTCTCTCGCTCCCTCTGACTTGACCTTCGAGCTTGTCCAAAAAGGCCGTGTTCACCCTGTCGGAGCATAGTGAATTTAACAAAATGCTTTACATAAAACTTGCAAATGTTCTATTTTACAGCTTCACATGCCTGCAGGCTCCAAATGTCAGTGAGGGGGAAGTGTTTGACAGCTTTTTAAACTTCTGTACCCACTAAAATATAGTGGAAGTCGCAGCCACTTAACATCCATCCACCCCACCAGTCTACACTAGTTTTGTTCAAAAAGGAATGACCAAAACACACTATTAATCTTACTGAGATCATTCTTGCATGGGTAGTTTGTAATTACTTCCAACATTTCTTAATATTGAGTGAGTCTTTCATCAAGTGGCTCAGTGCTGTTTCTTCCAAATTGCGTGCTTTTATGTTAACTTTACATAAAATATAAGATATAAAGGGTCTTCATACCTCTTGTGTTCCAGCTGCATGTCACTCAGATTTTTTGATTCCTTTGTCTGTTTACCCTCCACATCTGTGCTCTGACAAAAAAAAGAAGGAAAAAAAGGAAATGTCATATTCCCTCCCTCTAAGACTGAAGAATCTGTATTATTGTAAAGGTCACAGGTCTGACAGTTGGAAAAAACATTCCTCTCCCCCACTGACATCACCTCCTGCTGTCCTCATGGTGCCTCTTTGAGGTGAGGATAATTTCTCAACTCCCACTATGTTGTTCTGCTGTAATAAATCATTTTAACTGGATCTGTGTAGTTGGAATACATACAAAATGTGGTTTGTTGTTATCTTGCTGAAATAAGCAAGACCTTCTCTAGAAGTTGTGGTAAAAAAAAAAGTGCACTCTGTTTGAATCCTAATGTTTAATGTATCAGGTTATCATAAAGCTAGCAGAGCCATTAGCAGATCTTAAGATTAGGTAAATACAACCTTAGATGAACAACAGGTTAAACCATTTACTTAACATAACTAAGCCAAAATGCAGAAGCATTGTGTGAGAAAGTCCACACTTACTGCTACTGCAGGAATTAGGAGGGTAAGACACAGCTAGGTGCTGCTATTAAAATGCATTTGATCATATAAAGTAAGCAGAAGTAAATGAACTGGCTCTTATATGAGACATATCTCATTCACCTATTCACACACAGTTTTTTCCTAAATCTTAGTGCTTTCTATTTAATAGTCACACTCAAGCAACTGTGTGTTAATACAATGCCAATTAGGAAAAACATCAGTGACAATTCCACAACAATTCCTTCTTTAAAAAGGAATTGTTGCTGCCCATACTTAGGTTTGCAATGGTGCTTTTGAAAAAAAAAAAACCCCACAAGACTTGCAGAACAATGCCTTTCAAACAGACAAAACAAAAGTGGAGAGCTTGTATAACGCACAGCACCATGTTGTAAGAAAACTAAACATAGCAATATCAGCACACACACCTGATAACAACTGTCCAGCACAGTGGTGAAGGGGTGATGATTTGAACATGATTCTTTTTACAGCCATGGGACCTGGGCAGCTAACAGGTCAACCATGAACTCCTCTTAATACCAAAGTATTTTAGAGTCAAATGTGAGGACAATTTAAATTGGGTCATGCAACCGGACAATGACCACAAAGCACAGCAGCAAATCTAAAAAAGAATCAAGGTGTTGTAAGTTAAATTCAGACCTCAACTTGACTGAACTGTTGTGGCGGGACCTAAAGGGAGCTATGCATAGACCAATGCCTGCAAACCTTACTCCGAATTGGATAAGTTAAAGAAAATGAATGGATGAAAATAATGACACTGTGCAATATTTAATGTATTGTTATTTATCTCAGGTTTTTATTTACCTAATTTTAACACCTGTTAACAACTAAATACATTTTTATTCGTGTCCTTAAATACAAAACCTTAAAATGCACTTTCATTTCACTGTGACCGTAAGTCACTTGTTTATAGCTACTCCCTTGCCACAGCAGGTAGCTCCGTATGTTTAATTTAGATTGAGTTTTACACCGGATGCCCTTCCTGAAAGAAGTATTTGTGTCTTTGGCTAGAATCAAAGTAACACCCCTTTCTTGCCAAGCAAATACGTCAGCCACTATACCACTGGAGTCACCGGAGTTTGCTTAATTACTGACATGAAATTAATTCAACACACATCTCACTCGTTTTCACTCTGTTTTTCTTCCCAGGAGAGTTAATGGGTCAGTGAGGGGAAGAGGGAGCACAGCCCACCTGTGTCAGCCTTCTGCTGCCATCAAAGCTTGGTATCAAATCTCCCACACAAACACACAAGCACCCGCCTACAAATAGAGGATATGAAGGGGAGATCAATCTGTGTTATGGAGCCATTGCTGAAAGAACAACAGTTCCCAGGGTTTTGGTCAGAACCACATGAAGAAGTTTGCCTTTTGCTGCTCTGCGGCCGCAAGCTTTCATCTCCTAATCTGTGACGTCTATCTGACAGAGCTGCAGCCTGGGAGTATCAGCAGAAGGAGAGGAGAGGAAAAGCAGGGGAAAGAAAGGAATAGAAAAGAGAGGAAAAAAGCATAGCAAGAGCACAGGAGTAGAGAAGATGGGAAAGGACGTGGAATGAGAGATGAGACAGGGGAAGGAAAGAAACTAGTGGGAAAAAAAGACAACTAAAGAAGAGAAATGTAGGCAACAAAAAAAGGAGACACGATGAAACAATGGGAGAAAGCAGGGGAGACGAGGTGATGACATGATATGATGGGATAAGGTTATGTGGGATGAGAAGGTAGGACACCAGGATGAGGTGATGCTTTGGTACTGTCTGTGACAGTGGGGTCACAGACAGTACCAAATCAACTATTTATCATCTATGTATCCTGTCTGTTTGTTTCTGCATGTGTGTGTGTATCCCACCCTAAAACAGAGACTCCTTTATTACTAGAACTGCTTCTTTCTGCACCAAAGTCTGACCTGCAGTCTCCTTTTCCCAATCTCTCTCGCTCTCTCACCACTAATTTTCCTGGTGAAAGATTTGCATCAGCTCTACAAGATTCAAAAAGAGGCAGAGAGAAAGTAAAACAGTGAGAGAAGCCCACAAAGAAAATATTTCCTCTGTTCATTGAGGGAGCTGCATGTGCAGTTCTAACGGCGCTGTCAGTCACCGCCTTCGACGCTCACAGCCGACTGCACAGAGCACCGACTTTCCTCAGGCTGTTTCCTGCTTGCTCTCTTCTTCTCCCGTGTAACATCACTGATAGGCCGGGTGGAGAGCACGCATGTTATTAGCACCATGTCTTACTTTCTGACAGAAGTTTTCAACACTGCAATAAAAGCAGGTTTTCTGAGCTAAAAATAACTTTGAATTTTCAGAGGTTTACAGCATCTATTCATTGTAAGACATTAAGCCATTGCCCCCGCAATGATTAAGAGAAATGGTATTTGGAGTTATTTATAGCCAGAGTAAATGATCGCTTGAGGGAATCGCAATTAAAAAACCAAAAAACCAAAAGGACATTTTCAAAGAAGAATAATTATGGGATAATTTTATAATTAACATTCAGAATTATGTGGTTGAAAGGTAATTTTATTTTTCTATCTTGTATTGAATTAAGTAGCCCTGCGGCACACATGTGACCTGTTCAGAGTGTACCCTGCCTTTTGCCTGGGATAGCCTCTACCTCCCTGCGATCTTGAAGCACGTAAGAGGAGGAAAATGCATAGATGGAATTCATTCATAAATACATGGATGGAATTATTTATTTAAATCAAAGTTTTATGTAAGTTTGGGTTTTTGTCATAATTTTTTCATCTTAATTCTCGTCACTTACAAGGACAGTTTTGACCTGTTGCATTTCTTTCACTTTTTACTGTATGCTCACAATACTCAGACGCTATATTAAAAGTTTGATGTGTAATTATATGACCTAACATTATTATTGTGTAATTTCTTTAGCTACTACATCAGTCTTAGTATTTTATGAATTTTTGGACACTGCATTGCATTTTTGGTATAATCATCCCCTCTTAGTGACTCAGATTTTACACATAAATGAAAATGTATTACTTTTTATGTCATTCATTAATTTTTATATCAGAATTGAGCTTTTCTAAACCACAGTTTTGAATTTTGTATCTTCTCATACTGACTTGGGGGGTCAGCATTTCAACATGAATGTATTTTTTCACATCTGCCATTTTTATACACCCCCATATAAGTGATTGTCTAATAATTTATATCTCAAGTTGGACTTTTTTCAGAATCTCAAGTCAACATTTTGACTTATTTATCTCTTTTTTCCCTTTCTACTGGCAGTCATTACCTCCACCAAGGAGGTTATGTTTTTTGTAGTGTTTGCTTGTATTATATTTTATATTGACCTCAAGTTATTCGTGTCTAGCTGCCTTGGCAGAGGTTTGCGGTCTCCGAGCATTTCTTGTTGGTAATCTGGAAAGGAAGGAAATTGTTTTCCATTCACATTATTAGACTGACAAGGCAAGTGATCCGTTGGGGAGGAACAGGTTTTTTGTTTTTGTTTTTTCCTCTACGTACTTCTTCCAGCACACGTTATACAACCCTGTTCTGTCTTCTGCAGAAAACCTTGCAGTCATGTCATGTTGAGTCTCTGTCTCTGCTCAGTGTGAACTCTGGGAAGTCCCTTGAACTTTCCTAGCCTTCCACCACTTCCCTCCCAAGAAAACCAACATTCAGAGAGGAAGAGAGGCTGAGAAAAGACAAAAGGAAGCAGACATTAAAAAAACAACAGAGGCTGAAAGAGGTAGAAAGACAATACTGACAAATAACAAGAATAAAAAACAAACAAAAAACCCCCCAAAACAATAATAGGAAACTCCCCCAAAACACTGGCATATTTATCTGTGTATTTTTTCTTCCTTTTACTCATCTGTGATCTTATTGTACCGGTGTGTGCGCCATCTCTGACCAGAAGATAAATGTAAGCTCTCAACCCCTACCCGACCTACATGGGATACAACTTAATGTCCATGTGGCCTCAAACGATGAAAATTCTGCACCTAAGGGTATTTACTCAGAAAACAGGCTACAATTGCAGATCTACTTGTATGAAATACCACAGAGATTCTCTGACGCCACACATATGAGACTTAGCACTGACTCCTAGGATGCATAGAGCACATGCAAGCATAGACCCACTGCTGCACAGAGTTAGCAAAACATATATCATTTGGACACCACCTTACCCTGGATGATGTGTGAATGGCAGCGGTGGACGCTGATGAAGCTTTCCTCTCAAAATTCTGAAAAAACCTCTCCTGTGTTCTGCAATAGATAAACACTTT
>VVHJ01002641.1:0-12799 GCA_015107715.1 Tylochromis polylepis | reverse complement strand
TTACATATTTTTCTATTATATATATATATATATATATATATATATATATATATGTATATATATATAATACAGACAAACCCCAATAATCAGATGACCCCCTATGAGCAAGCACTTGGCGACAGTGGGAAGGAAAAACTCCAGCAGAATCAGGCTCAGGGAGGGGTGGCCATCTGCCACAACCAGTTGGGGGTGTGGTGAGGAAGACAGGACAAAAGACACACTGTGGAAGAGAGCCAGAGTTGAATAATAACTAATGCTTAAATTCCGAGTGGTGTATAAACACAGAGTAAGTGAAAGAGAATCAGTGAAGAAGAAACACTCAGTGCATCATGGGAAGCCCCCAGCAGCCTAGGTCTATTGCAGTGAAACAAAGGGAGGACTCAGGGTCCTCTGATCCAACCACAACTATAATCTTTTACAAAAAAGAAAATTTTAAGCCTAATCTTAAAGGTAGAGATGGTGCCTGTCTCTCGAATACAAACTGGGAGCCAGTTCTATAGAAGAGGGGACTGGAAGCTGAAGGCTCTCCCTCCCATTCTACTTTTAAATACTCTAGGAACCACAAGTAAGCCCACAGTGTGAGAGTGATGTGTTATAAACTGTGTGTGGCAGGCTGGATTGGACCCAAACGCAGACTCACAGACAGGATTTGAACACAAAAAACTCAGCTTTATTGCTGGCACGAGTTAATACAAAAGTTAAACTGGAAAACATAGGAACTAAACTATGAACGGAACACACAGCCGGGTATGAGGGAGATTGTGACACAGGACTGAACGAGACGCTGACATAAATACACAGAAGGATAACGGGGAAGTGTCCAGAAATAAACAAAAATAGTGTTCAAAACAAAAAATGCTGGAGTCCAAAAAATCAGAATCCCATCAGCAGGAATCCAAAACAAAACAGAGGAGCTGGGTCAACCATGAGTCCAAAGAGACAAAGTCCAAAAGCAGTTCTGGGGCCCGACCTGGGGATCGACAGCACCATAGTCCAAAATGGAGCAGGTCCGGAGGCCGACTGCATGGAAGATGGCGGCGGCGGTGGCGACAGAGCAGGTCCGGAGGCCGACCACGGTGACAGAGCAAGTGGATGTGACCCGAGGCTCACGGGCAGCTTGGCAGGTGGCCGGTGCACAGGACCAGAGGAGGCAGGACCAGACGGCAGAGTGGTTGCCACAGACGGTTGAGCAGGTGGTGGCACTGCAGGCAACGGTGTGGAAGCCGCAGGTGGTGGCTGAACAGACTCACCAGAGCTGTCAGTGGACACGAGGAGGTGCTGGAGCAACACCCAGGGAGCCAGGACAGGGACAGGCAACGGCTGGGCGTCCGGCATCCCCACCTGAGGAGCAGGTACGGGTACAGGGATGAACAGAGCCTCCGCCAGCCTGGGGACCGGATCAGGGACCAGCTGGACCTCATGCTCCCTCACCTGAGGAACTGTAACAGGTGCAGGGGAGAGCTGGGCCCGAGCCACCCTGGGAGCAGGAATGGGAGGAGGAGAGAGAGGCTCAGGAGCAGTCACAGAAGCAGTCTTGAGAGAAACAGGCTGAAGAGCAACACAGTCCAGGGACGAAGCATGGCTAACTGTCTCTACAAAAACTGGTCCTGAAGAATAGTGAACAGAATTGAACCAACATGGCCGTGGAACACAGAACTTGACTTGATCAGCCAACTCTGCAGCGCTTAATCCCAGTCTTCTGGCTAACTTAACAATAGAAGCAGCCACCCTGTTGTCACTCACATTAGCTATTTGAGGAGCCGAACAAACAGTCACTGGTTGTGGAGCAGAAATTTCATAAGACAGAACAGGTTGAAATACTAAACAGTCACTAGAAGGAGCATCATGGCTAACGGTCTCTAAACCAACAGGCTGGGGAGCCAAACAGTCCTTGTGCTGAGCCACAGTCTGTTGTTCAGCCAAATCAGCAGCTAGAATATCCATATTGGCTAGTTCAGAGCGAACACTGGGAGCATAACTTGAATCTGCTGGTTCAGAACCACTAAGATCACTAGTGAAAACAACAGGTGAAAAACTTTAGTGGCACTAAAGTGACACTTAGGTGTCATTCTGAATAATGTCTTTGTAATCCAAACATACCGTCTCTGAGTCAGACGATTCAGGCAGAACAGAATCCTCAGAGGGAAAAACAGTCTTACTCATGGTGAGCGAGGTGTCAAAGGGTCTGGGGTCCGAATGCTTGGGCGGAGCGTGTGATAAACAGTCACTTCCACTCATCAACGGGGTTTGCTCAGCGGGTATAGCGTGACGACGGCACGAACAGCGCTTCCTCTGGGAAGAGGGAGGAGGCGAGCTGGGCCGCGAATCCTCCGGCGGGCCGGGCTGCGGCTGCTGCTCTGGGCGGACGTGCACGGTGGTGATGAGGAAATCCTGAATTAGAGGATGTAGCGAGCCGACAGTGGACCATGACTGTGATGTATTGGGGTGATATGATAACATGAGGTATTTCAGATAAGATGGACCCCTATTTTCAGTACTCAGATGAAGTATTGAGACTGGTGTTAGAAAATACATGCAGCCATACGCAGAACTATTCTTTCTATTCTATTAAGCTATAATGATGGTACCCCAGACTTGTGTGTGAACATGTCATCCGTGGGTTTGGTTAAAGTTTAACTGTGTGAGACAACGAGGCCTTTTTAAAAAGGATTATAATACATCAGTGCTTTATCATCAAGTTAAAACATCATCAAGTAAAATGTTGCTCAATAAAACTGGACAGTGAAGTTAAGCTAATGTTTTGACCCAACAGCAAAATGCTTTCAGTCACGTAAAAGAATATTTCTGTCTGTCTGCTTCCCCTACCCAGGGTTTGAAATCCAGTCACTTAGCAACTGAAGGCTGATGAAATCTAATAAGCTGCACATCCTTCAGACCTTTTTTTTTTTTCTTTAAGCCAAAGTAAGTATTGAAGAAATGCTTTCCTGCTGCTTAGATTAACTCACATTTTGTAGGAATCCACCATCAGAGCCTTCTGACTTTAGGCAAAGGTCAAGCCACATTTCTAAAGACGTGTTTATGCTCAGTGGCATCTTATTTATCTGCCAAGAGTCACAGTAATAGTACACAGGCTTTTGGGTGACAGCACACTGCTCAGCTATCCTCACAGCTTTGAAGAAAGGCTAATCCAAATAACCATTGTCCAGACTGCACTCTCTCAGACACACAAGGGTCAGGCTGCAAAAATGTCATACAAACAAGGAAAAGACAGACGTGTGATGTGCACAAAAAGAGCTGTCAAATCATAATAATGGAACAAGCTGACCCTCTGTAACAACTTAAGGTATAACTAAAGCTGTAAAATGTGTTGTTTTTTTCTGTCCCTACAAAGTGAAGCGTGGTAATGAACTGGATGGTGACGTTTTCTTGGTAATTTTATCTGATGCTAATTGTGTGCCTGGTGACTCTGCAGGATCAGCCCCTGGATCTCAGCTTTGCCCACTGACTATTTGCACTGGCTTAAAGGCAGACCATTTAAAGGGGGTCCACTGTCAAATACAGCCACATCTGAGCGAGCAGGTGTTCAGTCACATGGCGAGACAAATCAACACTTCAAAAAGAACAAAGTGACAGACAGATAGACAGGGCGCAAATGCAACTGAGGTCACATAACAAACCTGTAATAAATTGATACTGAGTCCCACAGCGTTTGGAAAGGAGTTCATCCAGTGACTCACACAAACGTAGCTTCAGTGTGAAGGGGAACATTTGCGTTGATTTGAAGATTTTCACTTGTTTTACAATATGTAAAACCACACTATGTATAACAAGTCTTGCTCCCCAGTGAGTGATCACATTGAAAGTGTATGCTGGTGTTGTTACCTACTGTATAGATGAGATGGAACACAGCACCTTGGAAAATTAAAGAATGGCACTTTCTAATGTGTTTAACGATGTAAAATGGTGTATTTTAAGATAAAACCTGGTCTTTCTGTAGCCAGCCACTTAAATGGCAGAACCCAGGGGTGTCTTTCGAGAGGGCTGTACTGACGGAGAAAAAGTTAAACAACAAATAAGACCATCCATTGGATGACTGAATTAAAAATAATTACAGCTTACAATGAAAATATTACCATATTAACATAAGAATGTTCACCTAAACGTTATATGAACATTTAAATTAGCATACATCTATCGTCACTGCTGCTCATTAAACACATTTGAACTGAGTTGCATTTGCATTTGCACGCCTTCATCTTAAAGGTTGTTACACATGAGTTCAAACACCAGGGCTTTCACATGTTTGCCCCGATTGTTTCTGAAGTCATGATCTCTCTCGTCGGTACGTCGAGTCTTTCTTTCAGTTTGGCAAAAGGTATGAAAAACAAATACAGCATGGAAACTCCCTGAAAAACCGAGGTTTTTGTGCTTTTTGTGAAAGTGAGACAGAAACTGTCATAGTCATTTCGTTGTCATTAGGCGACAGCCCTGCATCCTCAAAACATTCCTGCAGTATTCAGTCTGTTTCATAATACTTGCGTTTTGGAGCACCAGTGGTTTCAGACAATACAGAGAAAACATTTCATCATTTTATGTCCTTGGACAAGACTTACTGCTGGCCAAAACCAACAATTAACTTGTTCAGCAGCAAGTACTGTGTGAAAGACTTAGTACAAAATCACTGCAAATTAACTAACATCAAAAATAGTCCCCAGGGTAATAGCTTTTTCTCTTGTTTGACAAGTGTTTGCTAACAAATTGTCCAGCTCCTTTGGCACATTACTGACCTGCTTTTAAAAATATTATTTCTGTCCACTCAAAATAAAAAAACCTTAATATTACTGTGGGTGATGCAGTGGTGACACATCACTGTTAGAAAGCAAAGCATCTCTTGGAAAATTTCTGTTTCTCTGGGCTCAGATGCTTTTTGGCTATTTGTAAAAAAATTGTCGATAAAGGTTATGAATACAACTGGTTACACTGGAGTCCAGTGCCCACTGAAATCAAGTAAACTGAGCTACTGCTGGGATTGTCTACTCGATAGTCTCACAGAATCCATCAGAAGACAATACAAGGACAAAGCAAACCTTCTCTAAGACTGCAAAGCATTCACTGATCAGGCATAAGATTAAGACCACTGACAGGTGAAGCGAATGGGCCGGCAAGACTCATTGATGTATGTGGGGTGCAAAAGCTGCCCCCATGCGGTCCAATCCAACAGACAAGCTACTGTAGCTTTGTCAAAATTGTCAAAAATGTAATGCTGGTTCTAATAGAAAGGTGCATCACAGTTTGTGGCTTATGAAGCTGCAAAGCCACAGACCACTCTGGGTGCCCATGCTGACCCCTGTCTACCACCGAAAGCACCAACAATGGGCATGTGAGCATCAGAACTGGACCACAGAGCAATGGAAGAAGGTGGCCTGATCATGTGTGTGTGCATTGCTTACCCTTGGGAACACCTGGCACCAGGATACACTACGGAATAAAGGCAAGCTGGCAGAGGCAGTGTAATGCTTTGGGTATTGTCCTGCTGGGAAACCTTGGGTCCTGCCATCCATGTGGATGTTACTTTGACACATACCACCTACCTAAGCATTGTTACAGACCATGTGCACACCTTTTATAGGAACTCCAAATTCCCCAGATATCAATCCAATTGAGCATCTGTGGGATGTGCTGCACAAACAAACCTGATCCATAGAGGCCTCAGCTCACAACTTACAGTGCTTAAAGGATCTGTTGCTAATATCTTGGTGACAGATACCACAGCACATCTTCAGAGGTCTTGTGGAGTTCATGCCTCAAGAGGTCAGACTGTTTTTTGCAGCAAAAGGGGGACCAACACAATATTAGGCAGGTGGACAAAATGTTATGCCTGACTGGTGTTCTGTATGTTAACTGTAGGATGAGTAAACCCCCCGAACACCCTCAAATATCCTCAACATGATAAAGATCTGGTACCAGAATCCGAATCCTTCTAGTCCCCTCATCCAGTTTGCAAATAGAGGCACTCCCTGTGTGCTCCATGAAATAAACAATGCTATTTAGGACATTGTCACACGTCCAGAGCCTTAAGCATGGATGTTCATCTCAGTTAACAGTGCTAGCTGTTATCAAATTAACAGTAAAGTCAGAAACAAATTTTAACAAAGTCAAAACACCTTTTTCTTTTTTTGGTAATTTGGCAACAGTTTTATTAAAGGGATTGAATAGCTTTATCTTGAACTGCTGAAGTGTTAGGATTAATTGCACAAGTGTTTTGTTTTTCTTATAAGGTGTAAGATAACATGAGTTCTAACAAATGCTCAAGCTCTGTGTCCTCTCAAAGTGTTTTCATCCATGAATTGTGCATTCTACCAAGTCAAAGATAGTTGGTCTCAGAGAGAAACAACATTAAATATTCAAAGCTCTCTAAGGTACCTTAGAGACCACCAATATAGAAAAGAAATGGAAAAATCTTTTAAGAATTTTCCATTGACTCCATTAGTAAATGTTTGTCCTAATACGTATATATAAAAGCACAAATAAAAATGTAAAAGGGGTCATTAAAAAGTGACCCTGTTTACATTTTGTCTATTTTTCCTGTTACCATTTATTCCATTTCTTTTCTCTTGGGCAGACTCAAGAACTGCAGCCTGTTAATAATAGATTGTACTGTAACTGTAAATACTTCTAATGAAACTTCTGTCATCATTGTCAGGAGTCTCTCTGGCTGGTAATAATAATACATGGTGAGACGGGCTCTGCCAGCCGGTTATCGACTGCAGCCAGTAAAAGAATCCTCCCGGAGGGTAGTTTCGCTGAAAAAAGTTAACTATACAAACGGTCTGTGCAGTTCCTCTGCCCTCTGACAAAAACATAGTCAGGCATGAAGTGGAGCTCCAGAATATGTTTCTTTTCATAACTTCCTCCAGAAAGAAATCTGCATAAGATGTGAAATGGATATTCTTGAGCTAAGAGTACTGAGAGAGTAAGAAGGAATTGGATAAAAACACATTTTTACAATAATGTAAATAATGACTCAGATGTATAACTAAGCCTTAAATTGCAGTATGAATCAGAGTGAAGACTTTCTCTTCTGTGACGCGATAAACATGAGCTGCCTCTGCTGATGAACCTTTATCAGACTGCAGACCTCTTCCACTTAAGTCTGCTTTGCAGTTTTTCTCGTGGGATTTGCAGCTTGTTTGATTTGAAGCGGAAAATGTTGTTGGGTAGACTTTATGCTTGGCTGAACAATCCACTCTCTTCTTACTCACTACACTCAGTGATAGGACGTCTCTTGTGGTATATACTATTCCCTGTTGAAAGTGTAATTACTATATGTATCCGTAGAGAAAAACATGGCTTTTTTTTGTAGCTTTACAGAAGGTAGATTACTTGCAAAATTTAATTTTACAGTACTCGATCTTTTCAGTGGTCACCCCTCCTTGGGTTAGAATTAAGAGCACATGCTAGATTACAGTTTTGTAAGTTCTTCACGAGCTTTTCCATTTGGATGTTCTCTAATTAGGCACAAAAAAAAAAAACTGACAGAAAAAGGATGGATGTTAAACTAAGATCTATAAATCCGTTTGGTTTGTCAACACTATCAACTCTGGCCCATTTATTTTGTGAGGTGTCACTAATTGGGGGTGGTACCCACTCAAACAAACACTTTTTCTATGCAGAAGTGGTTTCTATTTAACATAGGAATAGCATATCTGTATTGTCTTAACAGCCTATAGCTGAAACAACACTCAATACTGCTTTTAATTTTAGCCTTTTACAGTAGAGGTATAAATTTAGATTGAAATGGTCAAATCCACCAATCAGCATGATTAGTCAGTTAATTACCTGGTTAAACATAACAAGTTAACAGGTTTCAGTTTCTTCAACAACGAATATATTTGATGCATTTTGTCTGCATTATAAAAGAACTGGATGCAGTATTTTCCCATGGTACCATATGTACGAGCAACCAAAATTCTTCTCTTTAGTAATAACCATTTCAGGTGAAAACAAAGGAATTTTAAATGGTTTTTAATCCAGTCCAGTCACTCCAGTCCAAAGTCTTGACATTAGAAGGTTACAAGAGAAAAACTGAATTCTCCATGTTGGCACCAGTCTGAGGACAAAGTGTGCTGAAGATATTAAATAAGCAATATGGCTCAGATTTATTTTTAATGCAACCCTACCCTGCTAGGTCTCAAGAAACCTAGCAGTGATGTGGGGTGGCACTGCAGCTCTGAGAGTAGAAGCATTTATGCAGTAGACATTCAAATGTCTTAATATTTTTAAGTAAATTTAAACATTCCTCATTGTTAAAGCATCTTGATTGATATTTAAATATCTAAAGACATTTGAATGAGGTTTGAATATGATGACTTAAGCTTCAGTGACAGAGTCATATTAGATTACTAAGAACGGTGGGCAGAAAGAAAAAAAAAACACATTTCTTTTGTTGAATCAGCTTTGTGGACTGACTGAAGTGAAGGCAAGCGGACCCTAGCTTCACAGTGCAGCTCAGCTCAGGAGTTTTTGCCTTGAGTTGTATTCTATGGTTCACTGATACAGACCTGACAGAATCCATCCTATTAGTAATTCTCTACTGGATTCAGGTTCCTGTGGTCTCAGAGGAGCCCTCCACTCACACAATCCTCCTCTCTTCAACGGGCACCAAGACAGAGGATATTCATGCCTGAGTGCGTGTACTCTTCAGTAACAACCACACAAGGTTTGCCAGTACAAAGCTGGAGTCCTGTTTGTGACGAAAGACTTTAAGAGGCCGCTGCCTGAGGCACTCTAGTTTTCTCATTGTGCTTGCAACATCCTTTAGGCACTTTAAACATCTACCTTTTATCCTTATTCATGGTAGCTGGTGGACATGGCCAACTGAATTCCTCTTGCATCTCTTAATATAATACTGTTGATGAGATTTTTGTTGGAAGATGCGTCTTCACTGTGTTTATTAATGAAAAAAAAATAAAGGAAAAACAGGACTAAGATAAATTAAACATATAGTTTCATTATTCCATTTAAATAATTAATTTTCAGATTTCTGCAGTTTATTTGAAGCTAAGTGAGAAAGTCTTTTTGCATGTTTGAAAAGACTGCTGTCATTGCTGAAAGAGGCTAATGCTTAAAATAAAAGGTTTAACAATACCTTTGTAAATGATATGGTTGGTTAATCGGTATTTCACTCTCATGTTTCAACAAAAACATTTGAATGTTTGGTGCATTTGCATGTCATGAATTTGACATGATCTTTATCACCGCAGTAGATGGACCTGCATGTTTGATTTGGCTGATTTTTCCACCGGATGCCCTTGCTGACATAACCCTCCCGGTTACTTCTCTCTCAAACCAGAGATCGTTCACTCGCTAGTCAAATGTGTTAACTGCACTACAGATCTACATGACACAATTGTGACTTGGTAGCAAAAAGTACGGCAGCGGTATTCTTAGTTTCTCACTGATGGTGCGTTTATAAAAACGTCACACATTTGGGTGAAATAGAAAGATCAAACAGAGCTGCCATCCACCTGCCAGAAATTGGCAGGTGGATGGCAGGATGGTAAATATTTAATGATTTTTATGACGCCTTTGGTGAAATCTGAGCCTCAATCACAACTTTCCCAATTCAACTCAGAGATCAGTGTCACAGTCTGCTACAGAAATTCATACTAATTAATGCAAATCAGCAAGTTTCAAATTAGACATTTAGTACTAATTATCTTTGATCATTTGGCACCAATAAAAATGTAAAAGAAAAAAAGAAACATTATTCTCCCTGGTTAAATTTGAATTCTGCTACTGAAAGAGAGATTAACATTAACCTAGCCTAGAAAAGGAGACGCTGGACAGAAGCTGTGGACATACAGGTTAACATTTTTCATGTCTTTAGAGCAGTATGTTATGAAATTTTGATTTCAGCATCATCCCATACTCCATCCCATACTCCCATACTTTAAAAAAAAAAACTTGTCAAAACCATGGCAGCATTTATAGGTTTCTACCTTTCCGAGTTAATTTAACACCTTTGGTCATTTTTGGACAGCTGCCTCGGGGCTCCGTCAGCTCTCAACTGACTCCGGTCAGTACTTGTCAGTTGTCAGTAAGTGTCACAAAAATTCAATACTTTGTGACTTTGTGAATGTTGAATTTGAGTTATGATATCAGCAGACTTTTAGCTGGATCATTCTCAGACCACTCCCTCTGACACTTATTCCTTAGTTATCAGCAATAAAGCCTGAAATACATCTGAACCTCAGTTCAGCACTAACAGTTAGTTCCTGACGAATTCGAGCATGAAGCAAAGAATACAAAGTACCAGCAATAACAAGCAGCATTTCAACATTAACATCTTCATAAGAGTCATAAGCCCTGGATGTATTTTGAGAACATAGAACTCAAATGCCAGAATGATATAAAAGAGCACTATATAATTTTAAGTTCATTAAATGTATAAAGCCTTAGTTCAGCAAATTTTAGTCTAAATAATTTCAGAATCTCAGTTTTAGACAGTTTTTGAAAACACAATCACTGACTGGGAATCATTTCTTGCTAAAAACCACACAGACCATGGCATAACCAAAATGACTGCAACTGTGTGCAGTGAGTTGGTGATCTTGTTGCTTTTGCAATGGTTGCTTTGCAGGTCTGTGATCCCTGGCAGTCAGATGCCATTGTCAAAGCTACTTTGGTGCATCAAGATGGCCATAAAACAGCAAATAGATGGACTCAGTTTCCTATCAGTTTGTGACTTAATGGAATATAAATTAAATGCATATAATGGCAATTATATGCATTTTTTGCGATGTTGATCAGCATGCTAATCTGCATACATAGAAATTCATAATAAAAAGAAATTTCATAGTCCATCCAGAGCTTCACTGATTTGCAACAGGAATTCCTCCACAAATAATGACCTGCAACCTTCCTTTTGTACAGGATTACAAACAGAATACAACCAGTTGAGTGAAGTCCCCTGCTGCAAACAGACACACTGCAGATGAGTTGCACGCGTTGACACAAATTGATTGCAACATGTCGACAGTTTGTCTCTGTGTGTAATTTCTAATTATTTGCAAACCTTTGCTAGTCTGGTTGAGAGGCATGTTTGAAGACAGGTTATCTCTCATCAGGTGAGCTGTGTAACCATCTTGCAGTTGAAAGTGGTTCCCACAACTACTTGAAATGGGCGAAGCATGAGCCATGATGACAAGCTCTTAATATTAAAATTTTCTTGACCGCATTGACGCTGCAAACCACAATCTACATCCACATGAATCTAAACACAACGCAACGTCAAGTAGAGAAAAGTCAAGTACAAAAACTAGTATTAAATCATTATTATTATCATTATTATTATTACTATTATTATTATAAATTAAAT
The DNA here is from genome assembly GCA_015107715.1 of Tylochromis polylepis. Lineage (NCBI taxonomy): Eukaryota > Metazoa > Chordata > Actinopteri > Cichliformes > Cichlidae > Tylochromis > Tylochromis polylepis. The sequence continues at coordinate 1,458 of VVHJ01002641.1, read as the reverse complement.
AGTTAGTTGGTTAATGTGATATATGAAGTAAGGGCACTACTTCCATTTACAAAATAAGATTTATTAATGGCTGATATGGGACATATAGGACACATGGGACAATATGGGACTAAATGGACCAAAGAACACACACTTTTTTAACATGTAACTGTTTGTGACTAACTGTTATTATTGTTATTTACTCTTCGTTATCATGTCAATAATGTGAAACGCTCAGTGTTTTAAAAACATTTATTGAAATCAAGTTATAGTAATTAATTAGATTAACTTAATAATATAACTTAATTAGTTATATTAATAGCAGAGACTGAATTTATAAATTTAGCAAAGACATGATTTATATTTCTGCTATTTAACAAATCTTAAACTTATTGTGTTTAGAATTGGAACTATTGATGAGGAGGTCATCTGTCATTGTTTTATCACTATCCATTACCTTCCCAATACATTTCCAGTATCGTGGTAAAAAAATCATTTTCCACATGGCAACTAAAAAGTTGCTCTTAATACATTAAGTATTAATACATTATGGCCCATTAGTTATGGGATGTAAAGTGAATAGCATGTATCCTTACACTGCAATGTTCTGCTCAATAACATACGGTCCTGGCCTTTGTTAGTTTGACTCATACTACTCGCCTAAACAGTCGCAGACCAAGCACACCACCTCTCAAAGTCACCCCCCCACCCAACCAAACAATCCCCCTTGTCACCACACAATAGCAAAACAAAAAGTCCAAGGCACTGACCTGCCCCCAAATACTCCCATTCGCCCAATCTCATCAAACATCAGTGGAATGTGCGGGCACAAGTCCAAGCCACAAATGCTCAACTCTGGAACCCACAGACTGCAAAATATCCAGCGACATCCAATGCCACAGGGATCCCGAGTACATATCCTGACAGGTCAGAGCTGCTGTGGAGACACAAGGGTGACCTATGTGTGCAAGTTCATATTTCTTTCCCCATCAAAGTCATATTTTGAACACACCTACAATTAAAATATATTAAATGAATGCTTTAGCAGCAGTTTATAAGCATTCTAATACAAGCGTTATAATGCTCCAGTGTTTGACTATCCTACTGTTTTTTATTTTTGGTTAAAAATTAAGTTGGGGTTATTGTGTTGATAGGCAGCACAAGGGACCAAACCACTCAAACATCTTCGCTCTCTTCTTAGATTAACAAAATGCAGTTCAAATAGTACCTGCGTGCTTTAATGTGTCTTATGTAGAAATAATATGGATGGTAGCCTGTGAACATCATCCTTAATATTACTCTTTGCTGGAGAAAACCCTCACTGAGTGTGAGTGAAGTCATTCAATTTGGGAAAAAAATATATTCTGCATAGTTTTTGTGTAAATATTTCAAAACTTAAAAGTGATGGGATACAGAGAGAGGGGCTTTTTTTTTTTTTTTTTTTTTTTTTTTTAAAAAAAAAAGTTTTTTTTTTTCCCC
>VVHJ01002640.1:3375-15733 GCA_015107715.1 Tylochromis polylepis | reverse complement strand
AGAGCGGGGAGAGGGATCTGTAAGCACATTCCAATAACATCCATGTATTGGAATAAAACCTGTATTGTTGTGATAACAGGTCATTTGACTTACATTGCCCATAAAATTCAATTATGATCATTCAAACGTTACCTGATACTGATACTCATTTATTATGAAACACTTAACATTAAGTATGGTGGTGACTCTGAATAATTCCTGCATTTATGCAAATTTGTAACTGTTCCATGTGGGCATGTAGGAGAGTTTCATTTTTCAGCATGATAAGAGAATGGCTTGTTGCTCTCTCTTTCAGCCTGTCAGGTGCCAGGTTTACGTAGCCTGTTGCCCGGCAACCTCTGCCAAACAGACATGTGGTTAAGAGAAGCTGCAAAGCAGCAGAAGTAGATGGTGTCATGGGCTTGTTTGTACAAGTGTGTGTCTGCATGTGTGTAACTACAAATAGGTACTACTGCCGCCCTCCGTGGGGCTTAACATGCTGCTGCACCTTTTGAATTTTTAACCTCACATTATCTAATAAGGCAATGACTGATTCATTTTAGGAATTTTAAATAAATAAAGCCTTATATGGGAACATCATAGGGTTGTATTATATTTAGATTGCCTCTTGTTAAACAAAGTTTAAGCAAACTATTTTTGGAATAAATAGAATTGGGGTTACTCATACCAACATTAGGTCAGATTCTTGGCATTTTGGGGGGCTCTTGGGGATTTCTCTATGAGACAGTGGACCAATCAAAGTACATTTAAGTGTACTTTGATTCAGAATTGCCCTGTCTTTAATCAGGAATTAAAGAAACAAACAGAATGTATATGTATTTTGCATGACATTTCAAGTGCATTGTCAAAGAAATGTCAAGGGTTTACCTTCATAGTACAAGCCAAGGCCTACAAGGGACTGACACCCTCTGTTCTTTATTGATGGCAGAATTATATACCAGACAGTGCTGTGCAAGTTACTTAAAATATTCTTTACATGTTGCTAAATGAAGCAGTTTTCTTACACAATAGCTGCTATTTATGGTCAGGCTGGCTCAGGCTAAAGATGCCTTTAAACAGCCCTAAAGTTTCCATACATATTCATTACAGTTTTTCTTGTTAGGGCTTGTGAAAATGAGACAAGACTGTGTCTGTGTGTTCTTAACTAATTTACTGTCTCACTTAAATTTGGCAGATTTCGAAAATGCTAATGCACTGCAACAGTGCATTAGCATTTTTGTCTTTTTTGTTACACACCAAAACCTGTTGGCTACATTACCCATAATGCAAGGTGGCCAGCAACAGTCGATAGTAGCAGCACATGCAGCATAAAGGCTCTTTTCTTTCTGTTTTTTGTTGTTTTGTTTTTTAAATCAGTTAATACAGTTATCAGATTTCACAAACCTACATTTAGAAATAGATGAGGTCCTCCACAATGTCTGTAAAATTTGCCATCATTAGCCACAATTATGAACAAGTCCTATCCCAAAGCAGGCATGTAGTGAACCACCTCTATTGTTTACAAAAAAACATGGTGATGCGATACATAGCCAGGGTTTTTCCAGCATACAAAGAGATGTTGGGAAAATCACTAGGACTGGAATAGAAAAATTTTTATGAGGATAAAATAAATTCTTGTTTATCAAATGGAGAAAAAGTAACAGGAGAAAGTGCACAGAAGAAAATGCATAAATGCTTCTAAGGTAAACTAACCCACACATTATGCTTATGGGAATAGTCACTCCACAAAGGTTCATTTTGAGACAGGATAACCTGTGCTCAGTTACAAATTTACTGCAGAAATCGTTCAAAATTACTGAACAAACAAAAGTATTGATGATAACTGTACAATGCTATATGATGTATATGTATATATGATATGTAGTACCTGAGGCTACCGATGATGACTATTACAAAGCTATTCATATTTGACACAACTTTCAAAATTCATTCACTTAAGGGACATTAGCACTGATGAATGAATGAATCCCTCAACTGTTTTCATGAACACAGACAAAAAGCTTTCTGGGTTAAATTTAACTTCAACTTGGGAGGTGTGAAGATCCCATAAAATACAGAGTTGCCATTCTGCTGCTGAGTCCACAAGTACATAAAAGGAAAGAGGTGCTGCACCCTCCAAGAGCAGATGGATGTTCTGAAAGTTTGCTGGGAAACATGACCACTCCAGCTAAGAAACAAAAATGCTAGAAAACTGAAAAGGGGTCTTATTTGGTTACATGTACCATTGATTGATTGATTGAACCTTTATTTGTCACATGCAATGTTACACATACATGTTACCTGCAGTGCTACTGTTTATAGGTGTTTCTGGTTTCTCCTGCTTATATGTTGCACCAGCACCTAATTACCTAATTACACACCTCTGTGTACGTGTATGTCTGACCACTTGTTCCTTTTGTGTTCCTCCTGCTTCACATGTTTGCTATTTTGGATTCATGTTTTGTTAGACCTTTTAACGTAGCTTAAAAAAAAAAAAACCTGTGTTTTGTGTCCTCTCTCAGCTACTCCACACATTTTGGTGATACATCACCATTAGCACATCCCATTTATTTAACGCACAACTGTTATATTTCCCATTTCGAATCCTCTCTTGCGGTTTCCTTGTGCATTTTTCTTGTTCTGGTAATTAACTGGCCAAATGTTTGTGCAAAGACCCAGCAGCAGAAGTTTAAAGAAAATGTTTTTGAGCCCTGAAACATCAGAGGAAAAGGAAAGCTTTTAGTGTCAGTTCCCTGAAAAACAACAACAGCTTCTTTGTGCACTCAATAACATCGGGGGGATCTCCATTATAGAAGAAGCAGAACCATAGCTTCTCGGGACACTGCGATGCAATAGAGCAGCTCACTATGTTGAATTTTCAGTGCTTTTGCTCTAATGGAAAAGCTCTGCTACATATATTGCTTTGTCACCTACAAGCAAGACCTATCGCAAGTTCATAAGTTCACATATGGCATTTTGGTGCGAGACTATGAAAAATGAGAAATCACTAACTGACAGTGGATACAAGCAGGTTGAGAATAAGGTAGGCATACTGAGAAACACTTAATCTGTCACAGCTTGGCAAATCTATATCAGTGTAAGCATATCCAGGGTTGTATTTTAACTTTTGAATTATGCTGTAGATCGGCACCATCTCAGTACAGGTATGTCGATAATGTAGAAGCACATTATCATAAGAGACAATCACTAAGCTCTTTTGATGAAAAATAACTGAAGAGATTCAACCTGACCTTAAAAAACATGTGACATTTCCCAGTCGAGGAGGCGAAACCCATCCGCTATGATAAGGAGAGCATCTTACTTAAATGTCACTGGGCTGGACAGACTGCCTCTGATATTGTTGAGAAACTGCCATCATGGTGAGATACTGGGTTTTTTGGTTTTATGAGTGTGTATGAAACTACAGTGCAATTTGCTCTGGTATCTCATTAAACCTTGTAATGTCTTGCTAATAATTAAACGCCTGCACTTAGCAGAAAATGATTCAGCAGGGTATATCACAAGCATGGGATTCCAACAAACACAGTATGCTTAGACTATAATTGACTTTTCACTCTGCCCTGGAGTTATAGAAGAATAATGGGGCTGGAAATAGCTAGTTAACCTCCTGTCAGGTAATACATAAAAGGAAAACAAAAAAGTCTTCATAGCACTGAAATACACCTAAACTGTCTCCTCTGAGAGAAACAGAGAGATGTCAAGGTGGGAGTTGTTATACTAAGTGATTTTATTAAGTGGAACACCCGCTGAGAGCTCAGTCTGCCACGCAGGGATTGTTTGACGCAAATTATGCTTAATTCTTACTGCATGATAAAACATCTATATCCCACACATATAGTATGGCTCGGCTGCATGGCACCGTGGCATTAAAGAACATAAAACACAAAAACTGAATTAAATCCATAATCAAGTATTAGTTTTCGTTTATTAGTATTGGTTTATTAGTTTTTTTTATGTATGTTTATTTTTCAATATGTACTTTGCTAAGAGGGGTATGGTTATCCAATTCTCACGCTGTGGTGACTCAAGATTTAGAGGAGCTGAACCCCAAGTATCCCTGTTGTCTTTCTGGGCTTGTGTGAGTATGGACATCAAAAATGTGTCTGCGGATCCCACTTGTAGATTTAAAAGTGCACTGAGTGCTAGGTGAGAGCAAAGGAAGCACTATATAAACTGAAGTCCATTTACCATAGACAAAATTAGGAGAGGGTAGAACACAGAGAACACTAAGTTCCCAAATTTCATAGTGTACTTTGATTAGTTAAATGACTTAGCCAATATAACAATAGCTGAGCAGCACAGTGGTGCATCGGTCACCTCGCAGCAAGACGGTTCTAGAGTTCAACCTGTTCAACTCTGTCATGACAGAGTTGAGCCAAGGATAAATTAAACTTCATGCAGCTAATATATAAAATTATTGAATCACACAGTCATAAAGTGTTGTTAAATGATGGCTGTTAAATGTTTGCCTAACTGTATGTGTCAAAGGGTTAAAAGGGTAATCCCTCGACGTGCTCAATAGTGTGCAGCAACAACTGTCATTGGACCACGAGAGCAACATATAACATAAATGTCACCAAAATTTAGTTTTTAAGTTATAAGTTAATAACACCTCTGAAATGTATACAGTGGTTGTAATTATCTGTTAAATAGCATTTTTCTAAATGATTGTCAAATTTGACATTTTTGAAAATTCCAGAAATTACATTTTGCGCTTGTCTCCACCAGCAGGGGGCATACAAGAGCACTTGAAATGTAACACAAGACTGGTAGATAAATATATATATTTGTACATATGATATATGAATAGTAATCATACAAGGGATGATGAAATATTTTCAACTTATCAACTTAACTGACAACTGAACTTGTTACTTGTTTAATCTTTTTTACTATCAGAGATGGGGTAACATGCACACTGTAAGTGTTTGCAAGCAGATTGCAACAAGTATGTCTCAAAGAAGCATTTATCCCTCTGTGGCTGAAAAGAAGAAAACGCAAAGGAAGAAAAAAAACCAGCAAGATAAAGGTATGTGTCCATAAATAATCATTTATCAGTTATTTATCATTAGCATTCACTAACGATGACATTATTTAAACAGAAGCGTCAGACAAGCCATCAGTTCAGTCAAGGTATTGTGAGATTAGGTGATGTGTGGAAACCACAAACATTATGGTTGGTAACCTACTGGTAGCTCTTACTGTTAGTTTTGTTTTCATTTATTTAATAATGTCTGTTTTTACATTTACATCATTATGTTAAAAAGTCATATATAGGGCTGTTTCATTTGATAATGTTAAAGGCTAAAATGGGCAAAACTACAGTCCTTATTAATCAAGCCATTAATAACTTATTTTGATTATTCTGATTTTCAAATATCATTTGAATGATTAGTTGAGTCAGACAACACAAGTTTGAAAACATGTATTTAAACAGTGGTAGCAAGCTTCTGAGTTAATCACTCCCGCTGACTCTACAGAAACTGAGGCATAATCCCCCCAACCTACAGGTGAATGCCTGGGTGGTGGAGGGGTCGGGACAGCAGGCAGCAAAGCAAGGCAGCATGAGCAGCTGCACTGGAATGTCAGAGAGAGTGGTGGGAAATGGCTTAAATAGGCTGCCAGAGCGTTTGGTATATATGAGGAGAGCAAGTTTGACAATTGGCAGGAAAATCTTTGGACCACACAGAACCCCTTCTGGCAATTTTCTCTGTTAAATATCATTGTAAACTAAATATATGTAGGTTTATATATTTTGTGTTTTGTCACGCCAAATAAATCCTACAAACCGAATAAAAAACTTTTTTTACGCATCCAGTTGTCAAAATTGTTTATCTAATATATGTGAATTTCCTTTATTTTTGCTATTTTATGAACTCAAACGTTGGTAAAATGACAAACTATAAAATTATTGATTGCTACTGTCTTATTGCAATGCTTTTAATAACCCCCATGTCGTGCAATGAACTGTTGGCTATCTAACAGTGTTATATTTGCTGCACGTCACTGGTGCAGTGATCATGTTATTCCTCTCAGTATAGTAGCAAAGGAAACATGTTGTCAACCCCCTTGCCTGCACTGTCTGCCTCTGTCTATCCCACTTCTTCATTGCCCATGGCCTGGGGGAACAGTTGGCTTTCTGAATACTCTTCCCCCTTTGTGAGCACACATTGATTGGCTCTCTGCTCCCCCAAAGCAGAGCAGCATGGGGTGCCAGCAGCCAGCTTTCTGCTGGTGCTGCTCAAAAAAATTCTAAGGGAAAAAATGAGGGGAGGAAATTGTCAGGAGGCTTCACCACAAACTGTCTAGGTATGTCTCTTCTCTTCCTGTCTGCCTCTCCTGTTGTAATGAGAATCAATGGGGTTTAACACATTTCCCTCATGCCTTTTTGTCAAATCGAGTGCAATTGTCTCCTCCGTTTGCAGAGCCATGTCCTCTCCCTCCTAATTGCCCTGCTGTTTCCTTCCATCCTTTGCATTCCTATTTGTTGAGCAGACCCTATAGTTTAACAGTCTGCAGTGCTGTCATCAGGTCACACACAGCCCCAAAGAACCCCAGCAACACAAGCGAGGATGCCTATGATAAGTGCTCAGAAATATCAAAGTAGCAAATCTGTCATCCACAGCAGTCATTTTTAAGATGATCTAAAGGAAGCGACATTAAATATGCAGAAACAATTGTCGAACACTAGCGTTTGTATGATTCCAAGGCTATCCTTTCTCTCCATATTTTCAGACATCCCCTGAGCAGCACAAGCTCTTGGTCCACAGTGGAGTAAAGCATGCACTGAGAGCACATTTTGACTGGAAGACAGCCAGTGGTTGGTCGGTTGCGGAGGATGTGGGCTGGTCTCTGGAGCCTGGTGGTTGTTCATTCATAAACCAGGTGGGAACTGTAAATGAGAACACAGACATCTCCCTGCCCACGCTTTCAAAGATCACATTGTGCTGTTTTTATGTAAGTAGCAGCAGGACGTGCAGGAGTCCAACATCAGCAACGTGTTTTGTACTTCATTTGAAAAGTTCAGCAGCATATACATCTTTCCTTATAACAGAAGATATCAGTGGGGAAATTTTTAAAAAAAAATAAAATTTAAATCCATTTAAATCCAGGCCTTTAAAACGTATCTAGCTTTTCAAAGTGAAATCAAAATATGACAGGATTTTCCTCCTCCTATCAGTCATTTAGCTATCTTTATGGCAGCCATATGACAGAAGACCTCAAGCCTTTCTCTGACAAATAATTGCTCAAGTAAAATTTAACATGAAAAAAAATGAAAGTGACATTCAAATAAACAAAATCAAATTTCTCTTGCCTCCAAAACCATTTGTTTATATGCAAAACCCTGTGTGTGATCAGTTCTCGACTGCGGTGACAACATTGCAAAAAAACACAGTGTGTTCATATTAAAAATGTGAGACAAGCCCGTCTGTTGTCACCACTGTTGACATTATTTACCAAGGCGGCAATATTTTCCCCAATATTAACAAGTTATTTCACTGCAATTGTGACAGTCTGCAGACAGGTTCAGCATGAACATTGTGCAGCTCTATGAATTCATGCATTCAAAATATTTTGAATATTTTATTTATGTATGTTTCATTGACAACAGCTCATTTATTTAAAAACATGTTGAAAATTCATCATGTGAAAATATGATTTGCATGAGATATTTCCTGACACAGACCGACCAACAGAAATGTACAGATTATATTTCATGTTTGGGCAGCATGGTGGCAGGGTGGTTGGCACTGTTTCCTCACAGCAAGAAGGTCCTGAGTTCAATTCCACCATCAGGCTGAGGTCTTTCTGTGTGGTGTTTGCGTGGGGGTACTCCCACAATCCAAAGACATGCAGTTAGTGGGGATAGGTTAATTGGAAACTCTAAATTGCCCACGTGTGTGAATGTGCGAATGTCTGTCTGTATGTGTCAGCCCTGCAACAGACTGGTGACCTGTCCAGGGTGTACCCTGCCTCTCGCCCTAAGATAGCTGGGATAGGCTCCAGTGACCCTGAAAAGGATAAGTGGTAGAGGATGGATGGGCATATATTTCACACATGCATATTATACATATATAAGAAAAATGTGTAAAAGAGATGGACTTGGTTTTTTAAAAGGATGTTTTCTAGTATTTGTTCAAAGCACCAGCTATATACAGTGTTGTGAAAAAGTATTTACCCCCTTCCTGATTTCTTTTTTTTTTTTTGCATAGTTGTCACTCTGACCTGTTTCAGATTGTCAAACAAATGTTAGTATTAGATAAAGAATAAATGGAGTAAATGCAAAATGCAGTATTTAAATGATGATTTCATTTATTAAGAGAAAGAACCTGTCAAACCTTACCTGGCTATATGTGAAAAAGTAATTGCCCCCTAATCCTAATAACTGGTTCTGCCACCCTGGGCACCAAGAACTCCAGTCAAGCATTTGCAAAAACTGACAATGAGTATTTCATATCGCTGTGGAAGAATTTTGGCCCACTTTTCTTTGCAGAATTGTTGTAATTCAGCCACATTGGAGGGTTTTCCAGCAAGAACTGCCTGTTTAAGGTCATGCCAAAGCATCTCAATCTGATTTAAGTTGCTCTGACTAGGCCACTCCTAAACCTTCATTTTTTTTTTTTTTTGAGTCATTCAGACTTGCTGATGGACTTGCTGGTATGTTTCAGATTATTGTCCATGCTCTTCAGGGCTAATGGCCAGGCATTCTCCTTCAGGATTTTCTGGTAGAGAACATTCATGATTCCATCAATTATGACAATTTGTCTAGGTCCTGAAGCAGCAATGGAGCTTCAGATCATCACACTACCACCGCCATGTTTGACTGTTGGCATGGTGTTCTTTTTATAAAAAGCTGTGTTTGTTTTATGCCAGATGTAACGGGACTTAAACCTATATATGTCCTAGGAACAGCTAAGATACTGCGCAGGACCTTCAAGCTCCCAGGAGAGGGGAATATATATACATATATATATAAAACTTCATCATGATTATCCACCTCTGACATATTATTGATGATTGATGTATTTAATGGTTGGTATAAAAATGTTGATTCATGTATATTTAAATCAGCAAAATTATACATGATCTTCACCTCGGCTGTCCTTAGTGCCTCCTTGAGAGTTCAAGCTTTATGGTCCCTAATCTACCACCGCTGACAAGAGAATGAAGCCAGAGTCAACACAATGGGATACAGAAACTCCAGTCAGAAAAATCCAGCAATCAAACCTGTGTGCGTCTCGCTGTGGTGTGACACTGTTAACTGCTGGACCAGCACGCCCCTGCCAGTAAAGCATATCGAGTAAATCTGATGTCACACAGAGTCTGCACTCAAGCCAGATGATGCTGCACCACTGAGCATCACTTTGCATATGATTTTAAAAGCATTCACAGAGAGACTATGCTTGACTAGGTCTCCTTGATCCAGTTGTGATGAGGAAAATTCCCCCCTAATTGGATCAGTGTGTCTGTCTTGCACTGGCGTTCATCACACCATCTCTCGGGAGGTGTTACAACATTGAGATCACAGGTCTATGTGGTCGATTCCTTTTAAAAAATCCCAGTGATTTACTAGAGTAAAGATTTAATATCATGATAACCAAATATTAATCTACAAAACTACTGAGAATTATAAATAATGAAGGCAGAAATTCAGGGTGAAATGCAGATCACACTCCACGTTTTGATGGAGCATGTGCTGAATTTGGTAGATCATGTACTTGAAAAAAATAAATAAATCACTGCATACTTGTAGTTCTTTCGGGTGAGTGTGATTCGCTTAACAGAATTAACCATTTCAATCTCATTAAAAGGTGGCAATTTAGGAATTCAGCGGGGAGGCTCCAAAATGCACTGAAAATTACCTGGAAATAATGCTCTAAAGTATTAGAAAATTTTCAAATAATATTTTGGATATTCAAAAATAGCATTCTGATGACTAGCAGCCAACAAGTATAAAAGAATATAACAGCTGAGCGCTAAAGTAGCTTAAAAATCATTATCTGGCTGGGCTGGCTTTAATCAAACCAAACTGCTAGTGATTTACTTTGCTATTTGTCTGCTTGTCAAACAGTTGTTTGTTACCCACAATCATTTTGTAAAGTAGCTTTTTATATACTAAAGATTTTTGCTGTTTATTGTGCACCTTGCAACAATCATCCATTGAACACTAGAGGGCTTTATTGCAATTAACATCTCAGTAAAATTGATGGAGCTTTGGTGTCCTGCAATCAAAACTTTGATCCTGTTTCCTGAAGTAACTGCTGCTAATCAGCTGTCTACAATCTCCCTTAAAGGGATGTATTCATCCCTGGCTAATTCACAGTTGGCTTACAAGCTTGGGACAGACTGAAATCAATGCTTCCTGTCACCTTTTAGCAGGACACATGGCGCCTATTGTTACCGCCCATCCCTCCCTCTAACTTAGACAGCTGGGGTAGACAGACTGTCCAGATAAATGAAATGTAGCCTTTCTGTTGTGTGATGACTTGTTATTATAATACAAGTGCGAGCTTAAGAAAACTCATGTCTGACCATGATCGCAGGTGAAGAGTCACTCACAGCAAGCAGGGCGCTGTATTTCTAACTTTTGACATGGATGCTTCCAAACAGGCCATGGTGAGGAGCAGCAGGTCAATGTGTATTTGATGGCGTGTGTGTGCCTGTGTGTGTCTGTGTGTGGTGGCCGGGAGTCTGGATGCTGCTTGGCACAGTCATGGCTCCTTGACGTCAGCTCTCAGCCCAGCCTGCTGCTGCTGCTGATGCCGCTGCTGCTCTCAAACATGTCTTTGTTATTCAGAGCTTTCCATCAGAGAGCGGCGACCTGCAAAACACGGAGGGTGGCGTCAGCACCGGGATCACTGCGTGACAGCGCGTGTGCGTGAATGCGCTCGTCGGAGACCGTGCGCGTGCTTACTGTTGTTTGTTAGATCATTAAATAAGCACCAAATCCATTATTTATTATGTTTACATGTTTAGCTTATAATAATGTAGCTGATAAACTGACTGATTGTGCTATAGAGGCTATATATTGGAATCATTATTGTCCTTGCATAGTTATTTTATTTATTTCACTGCCATTGTCATTAATATAATAATCATAATTATTATTATTATTATTGGCATCAGTGGCCAAGTACTGGCATTAAGGAAAAATAGCGGAAGTAGTTGCTGTCATGTTTAAAAACATATATTTTCTATTCTGATCGGTCTAAACCTAATTTATTAGAGGCCATAAGAGTTAATATTTCCTTAGAAATTGTCGTAAATAGCCATTTATGACATTTATTAAACCAACATCGAAATACAAACTAAAATACCCAGCAATGACGCTTTAACAGCCTCATTATTTAATCAAAATCTACCTTCCTGTTTAAACATCCCCAAATCATAACTACACAATGCGGTGGACCCGGTCGGAGCCACAATCAGAGCGGCTCGCTCCAGTAGATCCAGATAGCATATGGCCGCTGTGCTGAGCGACAGTCCGACTCCGCTCCCGGCTCTCTCCTGATGGCTTCTCCGCGTATAATCCGCGACACATTTTGTCAGCAGCCACCGAGCATGGGTCCCTTTGGTAATAGAATAGCCAATGTAATTTGACACTTCAACTTACTGCGCTCTCTCCGAGTCTATTCAGTTACTCACCCACTGACGCCGAGCCCATTCCCAGTGGCCGCGAGGGGGGAAGATATTTTTAAAAAAGCAAGAGTCGAAAATTACCGAGGACTTTCTGCGCTTAATAACCCGGTGAGTAGCTGCAAACTTAACGTTGCTTGTTCCCGGTGTCGCGCTGCGAGGCTCTTGTCTCGGAAAAGGTTTTGTTTCCACTTTGGCTCAGATTGTTTCTCAACAATAGAGTGACCACTTGAACTGGCACCGAGCGGCACGTCGGAGCCTGTAATAATAAACCGCAGCTTTTTATTTACTATCACGCCGCTTCGTGGCGTCGGGACTGAACCGGCGGGCTGTTAATAAGCAGGTTGTGCATTTCGTTAGTAACAGATGCCGCGTTGATCTGCAACGCGCTGGGGCTTGGAGGCTACACTGTAGCAGGCTGTATGGATCTCGCTCGCAGAATGAACCGTGTCTGGGTGCGCGTGTGTGCGTAATTTCTTGATGTGGGGTTTGCTTTACCTTCAGCTTCTTGATGCGCACAAAGCACATGGTCTGTCTAATATGGGTTTTTGGGTGATACGTGCAAGCTGTAGAATAACTGGACGTGGCAATAACGGTCACAGCACTGCTCGGGATTTTTCAATGAATGCCACATAAAATCATAATTTCTGAACTTTGATAACAACAGCACATGTATACTATTAAATAATAATGGAAAAAAAAAACAAGTATGCCTGTCACA
>VVHJ01002638.1:0-10368 GCA_015107715.1 Tylochromis polylepis | reverse complement strand
GAGTGTAAAAGCGAAGCTGTTGATTTACTGGTCGATCTACGTTCCCACCCTCACCTATGGTCACGGGCTGTGGGTAGTGACCGAAAGAACGAGATTGCGGATACAAGCGGCAGAAATGGGCTTCCTCCGAAGGGTGGCTGGTGTCTCCCTTAGAGATAGGGTGAGAAGTTCAGCCATCCGGGAGGGGCTCAGAGTAGAGCCGCTGCTCCTCCACATCGAAAGGAGCCAGTTGAGGTGGTTCGGGCATCTGACCAGGATGCCTCCTGGGCGCCTCCTGGGTGAGGTGTTCTGGGCATGTCCCACCGGGAGGAGGCCCCGGGGCAGACCCAGGACACGCTGGAGAGATTATATCTCTCGGCTGGCCTGGGAACGCCTCGGTGTTCCCCCGGATAAGCTAGAGGAGGTGGCTGGGGAGAGGGAGGTCTGGGCTTCTCTGCTTAGGCTGCTGACCCCGCGACCCGGCCCTGGATAAGCGGGGGAAGATGGATGGATGGATGGATAGATGGGATTTCACCATGTTTCGGAGTGGCTGGGACTAGCACAGTGACTGCATGGTGCTGACCATGCTTCTAGATGGAAGCGTGTGGGCTGTCATTAGTGTGAAAGATGTCTGACAGATGGAATATATATAGTCTGCCATGACGGGATGTTTATATACCCAAATATTGAATAAAACGCACTCAAAGGGAAATTTAGAACAATAGAATTTCCAATTGAGAACAGATGAAAAGAATATTGTATATTGTCAGATTTGTGGCTGTCTGGCATCATCCATTCTGAGCTGCTATTAATTTTTCATCAAAAGAAAATACCAACTCGTATAATATTCAACAACACATCATATAGACACACACATACTGGACCACCTACATATTACACCTGCAGGAGATGCTCACCCATGGAAACCCATGGCACGAAGCTCCCGGTCTGTTTTTGTGCTGATGTTAGTGCTAGAGAAGATTTGGAATTCTGCAGTTGTCGACTCAGTAGAGCCTCGGGGACTTTAACGCGCTATGCACCTCAACACTCAGCGACTCCATTCTGTAACTTTATGTGGTCTGCCACGTCGTAGCTGATTTGCTGTTGTTCCTAAATGCTTCCAGCTTGCAATACAGTTCATCACAGAATGTCTAGAAGGGATGAAATTTCACAAACAGAGTTGTTACAATTTTACAAACTGAGTTTTTGCAATGTCTGCTATAGTACCACACTAGAATTCAGCTTTTTAGAACAACCTGCTCTTTCACAAATGTTTATAAAGGCAGACTGTATGGTTAGGTTCTTGCACATGAATTCAAAGATTAAGAGGTGTAGACCAGTGCTTTTGTCTTTATAGCATATAATTATTACATCTTACTAATCAAGTGTTTGCTTACTTTTTACTTTGAGAAGCTTTACTTCGAGGCATAATTAAAACTCTTCACTGCAGACCAATGACGATCTGCACATATAATATAACTCTATCTAAAAAGCTCTGTTAAAACAAGAGAACTGATAAAGATCAAGACTTAAACCATCCAAATTGTTAGGATTTTTGCAAGCAGTAAACGACCATTCCCAAGTGGGTGCTCAAAGTGTCCATTTAGCTTCTTCTTAACACTGTCTGCACAAAGAAACCATACAGAGTCAGTGTGTATCTCCTGCTGCTACAGCCATTGTTCAGTAAAAGCTCACTGATGAGGTTGCTAGTAAAAACCTTTCTCGACAACAGTCAGATGGCACGAGATAAGGTGATCCTCCATGACCGGTTATTTATTTCCTTTTTCTTTGGGTCTCATTAAAACAGGTGGATGCTAGATAGGAATATGAGGAAATTGTGTAGCCATATGAAAAACCTACAGAAGTCTTGAGCCACCCATCACTATCATTAGCAGCAATTTATTGAAACATAAACGCAAACCGAAATACAATATGCACTATACATGACCAACTATATTGGTTAACACAGTTTGAATTCTCTTAGGCAAGATATCTTGTAGCTTCCTTAAGTCTTCAGGAACAGTTATTTAGGCTTCTTGAAAATTATTCCAAAGCTCTTTTTAAAATGTTGGCTGTCTTTTGTTCATATCTCAGCCTGCTCACCCTATTTCCCTTCTTTAAGCATGGCTTCTTGATAGCTAGCCTTCTTCGGAGACCACTTCTGACAAAGCTTCAGATTGATTTGATTGATCAACTAAAGAGCCAGATGCATCTCTCAGGTCCTGTGGTAGGTCTTTGGTGTATTTTTTCCCTATTTTTTAATGACTTTCAGATGCAGCTCATCCACGGCAGATGGTTTTTAGAACTGACACTTATGACGCTTATGTGTAAGTTATAGAAGGAAGATCTGTAATTGGACATCTGCTTGCTTTCCTGGGTGTTCAATACTGCAAGTCAGCTCTTTACATTACTTTTATTTTCCCATGCTGTCAAACTCATTACTCATTATTACTCTAGTCAAGTCTTGTTTTTGCATGCCTTCTGTAAGCCAATGAGCCTCTGTTATGTGTGCTTTAAGTTTCAGTGCTCTTCTGTCATTTTCCTTTCTGACTCTCATTCATGCCCCATCCAAGCCTCCATCTTCATTTCCGCCACCACTTACATCTAAACTCCAGGGGGTGATGGAGATGATTCCTTCCTTTGCTGGGACTCTCTTCTGTTTTGATAATTCGTTGACATCTTATCACCAAATAGCTTATAATCTAATTCTGCATCTCAAAAAATCATGGTCAGAACATCTACTAATCATAGGGTTGGTGGTGTGATGCCTGGCTGCTCCAGTCCCCATGCCAAATATCCTTGGGCAGGATACTAACCCCAAGATGCTCTCCGATGCATCCATCAGAGTATGAATGTGTGCGAATGTCAGATAGAAACATTCGCATAGAAAGAAAGTGCTTGTATAAATGGGTGTGAATGGGTGGATGAGGCATGGGTAAAGGAGGCATGTTGTATAAAGTGCTTTGAGTACTTCAGGAGAGTAGGAAAGCAGTATATCAGAATCCAATTACCATTTACCATTCTTCCAAATTCTTTCATTTGTCCAGTTTCCTCAGTTTCCTTCGGGATACAGTGTACACCATGTCTAGATATGCAAAAGATAATAGCTCTTTGGGAATCCTCTTGTTGGTACAAAAATACTATTTTATACCTGTCAGATTGTACTATGTTTGGCAGTTTTCATCCATTCACCAAGTAAATGGGAATTATTTATGTTTTGCGATAGAGTGCTAGCAACAAAGATACTTTATAGATGCCAATTTAAAATTAGTTGTTTGCCAAATTGGAATACACAATGTGTGTTCATCCCTTGAGTTAGGTGCTATTTTTATACTTGACTCATAGGTCAGTCATTCACAGGTCAGTGTTAAGGGGGATCATGCTTTCCAAACCTTAGCGCCAAAACTGTGGAACAGTTTACCTCCAACTCTACGCACCATCGTCTCTGGCTTTTAAAAAAACAAAACAAAACAAAAAACCCCAGCTGAAAACGCATCTATTTAAGAGGTAGTTGGATATGTTTTTTGTGTATTATGTTGTTTCTGTGTGATGTATTTTTAATATCTTTGTAAAGCACTTTTACCATCACTTGATCCCCAGGTTCACTACAGAAAGGGAAGAGTTCCATTGGTTAACATAAAAAAAGTGCTCAGTACAAAAAGACATGTTTTTTGTTTACAAAATTGTAAACAAAAATAAATGACCATCATTAACAAAAAGAATCAATCACAGTCTCCAGCTTACTTTTTTCTCTGTGCACCAAGCAACTACTGAATCTTAATAAAAGGCTGCGTTTGCCTCACTTACTAAAGGATATATGTGCAGTGAGGTATTATATGCATACCTGCTTGTTAGTTGCAAGGTGTTGGGTGTATTACAGTATAGCTTACCTGGCAGTAACACAAGTTCTGTTATTTGCGCTATTATAAATAATACAAACCACTGGAAAAGCCATAATCTGCTTCAGTGAGTTCCTGCACCTCGGGCAATAGTCTTTTCTCTGACAGCTTCAGAGAATGTGGAAGGTTAAGTATCGCTATGCACAGGTTTTAACCTTGAAAGTAAAATTGCTGCAAAAATGGCTGTGATGGCCCGACACTTTGGTCTGCAACTAGGTAGAATGCTATGACACAAATATGATCTTTTACGACAGATGAATTCCACTGTTTTTACTCTTCTTCAACAATTTGATATTCTTTTTTTCAATTTAATCAACTTAATCTTCACTTTGTTAATGAAACATCTTAATTTGTATTTTATAGAGTGGTGATTTTTCTTTTCAGCAAAGAGAATTGTCATCAGTGTACTATCTTCAGTGCTAATGATGATGTTTGCTTTCTAACAAGTATGCAATATTATCATTGTCACTGAACAACTTGTGTGCTTACTTTAGATTTCACATAGTTCTGTAGACTGCATTGATATTGTACTATGGATCTGACAATTTGTTGATTTTATACAAAGTCTGAAAGTTTGCAACTAAGAGAACTATCTAACTGATTAGTAACTGTTAGGGTGGCAGTAGGGACGTTATATTCTGGTAAAAAAAAAAGAAGAAGAAAAAGAAAATACTTTTTGTAATGTTACCTCTTTTAACTTTCATTCACCTTCATGATGTGCTTTATTCTGTTGTGTCCTGATCGCATTCCAGAAATAAATGGAGTTTGATGATGTCAGCTAGATAAAGAATGAGGACTTTTGAAAAGTTCATTTTCTCTCCAGCACACTTTTATGGCTTTGTTTGCTGTCCCTTTTTCTGATAAACAGATGCTGGTGTGTACGCGTCCTTGCTTATAGTCACACAAACACTGAAGAATGGACATACTAAAACACACACCTCCACACACTGATCAGATTCGCTTTTTTAATTAGAGGCAGAGCAGCCTCTCTCCCACTCCTTCTTTTTGTTTTGTCTCGCGTGGCCTCCATTTGCGACTGATGGCAATCTGTTCATTGTGCCCTGATATTAGGTGATTAAAAATCACCATATCAGAAGATGAAGAGTGAAGAAAGTAAGGCAAAAAAAAAGAAGAGCTGTGGTTTCTTCACTGGAATTCTGAAAAGAATACAGAATTTGCCAGACATATCTGTCATCCTATTGATATTCTAACCAGCTTCTATGTGGTGAAAAACCCTCACAAACAAATAGATAAATGAAAATTGTAATAACTACCCCCAAGACAAAAAAACTGCAATGCTACTTGTTCTAATCTACATTGCTGTTAGCTACTTGGAAGTCTGAATGAGCATTTCTCCGTTGTGTTAGCGATAACAAAAACCCTCTGCATTTCACAATGCACAAATAACAATAGTAATTCAATGGACATTAAGAGTCAGATTTTCATGCAAAAGAGGTGAAGTGTGTAAATTAATAGTTTGCTGAAAGTGTTCCTTCAAAATTGACAAAAAATGAATTTACTATCATCAGTGGCAGTAATGTGTAGCCTAATGGACGGGAAGAAAACATGCCACAGCGGTGTGTCTGCATCTGTGCAAGACCCTTCACAGTGGGGACAATAAGAGCTTGTTAGCTTTCATATGAACGCTCTGATCTTCAAAGAAGTCACTGATGGCGATTCTAATCACACTGAGAAAATTCTCCAGAGTTTGCAACCTGTGAGGCTGGCAGGTGGAAATTTGATGAAAGCTCAAATGAAACCAAGCTTCCCTAAATCCTGTGATTCATTTTTATTGCCTTGATCACAGTGGTAGTAGGCAGAATTATAAATCACATCAAAAGTAATGTGCTCTGCCATAGTGGAGAAGATGCTCCCTGGATTCAAACACTGTCAGATAACGTACGTACCAGGCCAGGGTGTTTTCAAAGAGCAAACACATTTTTTTATCATAGAGTATCGGATTGTTAAATTATTGACTTATTGTATTCATTCATAGTCGTTAAGCTTTTTTGATGGAGGAAAGCAGCAGACTAAAACACAAATAACCTTGCTCATCAGGTTTCATTTTGTCACAGCTAATACCTCTCAAGAACCTGGTAGAACTGAAATTGTATATACTTTGTAATTTAATACTTTAAGCACTAAGAAAGTTGTCATAGAACATTTAATTCTTAAAGTTGCAGTTTGTGCAGTTGCTGGGAAGATTTAAGAGCTATACTTCTACGTAATTGTTACCTATTAATAATGAAGTGTGAAAGTCTGAAGTCTGTGAAGTTTTTTGAGATTGAGTTTTGGATTATTTAAGCAATATTCACAAGATGATCACAACTGGATGTAAGCACTGCAATCAATTCAATGTCAAAGCTACATATATACAAGGAAAAAAACAACAACTTGCTTTTATTGAGTCTTAAGGCCAGCACACCAACTTGAAGTGTGAGTGTGTCAGTACTCACCACTGGTCTGCTTTAGAGCCCATAAAGTATAATGATAAGTAAATACTACCAAGGGGTCGCTTGGATGATAAACCACAGAGAAATATTACCTGACTCTGCAGTTTTCCTCAACATTTTGGCATCCTTTATCTAATTATGAACTAATTGTTTTTGTTTTCTGGCCTGCGTTGTGAGACCTGACACCATCACTATATCCTGGTCCATTATTATGTCTTTTCAAGCTGTTCCAGTGGATGGGCGGGTAATTTTGTGTACTGACAAATTACAAGGCTCAAAGTGGGAGTCCGGAAACCTTTGCAGCTGGTAATTAAATTCCAAAATAATATAAGAGATAAGCATGGCACTCAAAGAATCCTGAATTCAAATCTAATTCCATCATGCTTCCACTTGCAAAAGAAGTCTTTTTGGGTTAAAGTCAGCAAACTTTTAAAATGTCTTTTAATCATACTCGAAGGGTGATTTTAAATGGGTTTGGTCCCAGTGACCAAGACTTGTTAAAACAAGGGTATTTCTTATACTGTGATCTTTGAGTAACACAAGGCTATATCTCAATGGCATTATACTACTTTGTGCTTTTGTTTAAAAAAAATAAAATATTGGGATTCAAACTATGAATCTGTCTTTTTACAAGTCACAGATTTTTTTAAGCAAACAAAAAGCACTCTACATCTAGGAAAGAAAAAAAGAAAAAAGGAGAGCTCTTGCTATCTAAAGGCTCATATGATTCACTCAGGACTTGGTGGAGACCAAAGCCTAAGAGAAAAAACAACTGCGGATGAATGCTGCTCTGTGAAGAGAACACAGTGAAAATAATGAACTATTTGAATAGTGTAGAAAATGTGATCATTTTGCTTTGACTACAACTAAATCACAGTTCGTTTTTCTATGCAAACACAATGTAGAATGGAAGTCGTTCGGTTTATGAAGAAACATGTTGCAAGTGCCTGAAAACTACAAGAGAAGAAGAGAAGATGGTCAAAAGAAATATCAAAATAGAAACAAAAGTAAACTTGCGTGTGTGAGTTTGTGTAGTTGGGGGTAGGTACTGGATTACATTAACAAGAAGAACAAAGACTGTGATGGAAATGTGCCTGCTCCTCTGACAACCATGTTCCCATGACAACTGTTTTACCGGGTGACAGAGGCGGAGACATACTCACAAGTCATACTGGAGTTGCATCAATGCATATAAACACACACACGTAGACATGTATAAGCGCTCCTTCTCAGCTTGACTCTCCACTTTTTGCACCCGTAAAGTGTCTTGCCCCTCCTTTCATGTTTGTTCCTTCTCTTTCAACTTTCGAGATTGTCATAAAATTCCCACAAGTGAAATGACAACCAACATCTAGGCCTTTGTAATGTTTTAAAAAGCTTTTGTCTCACAGGCAGCCTCCTTCAGTCCCCCAGTTTGCTCTTTCAGGGGCTTTATTTGAGTCTTTCTCTCTCTTCTTCTCTTTTTCTTTCCCTCTTACTTTTTTCTCTATGTTTCTTCTATCTTGTTTTTCAACACAGCAAACATTGAAAGGGATTTAATCGACAGGCAGTGCTGCTCAATCAGCCAACAAATCAGCTCATTTGTCTGTTTGTGACTTTGCCTCGAGTCTTTTTCCACAGCTGCTTCAAGCTCAACGTGGTGCTTTTCTAAAGCCCATGTCTGAGACACCCCCCACCCCCCACCCCCCAATACGCACACATCCCCACACACACACACACTCACCCCTGATAACTACCTGCAGGCAGATAAAAGAGACAGTTTATAAAGTCAGTGATCTGTTACTTTTTTTTTTTAAGGGATTGTGATAGCTTTCAAATCTATGCCCATTAGCACTGCAAACATATGAGTTACCATTTGGGGATTCACAAAAGACTCGAGAAAAGTTCTCCTTTTAAAGGCTTCATCAGGTAGGAAAGAGAGCTGTCTGCACATTTGATACAGGCTTATTATAAATGCAAAAACTGAGAGGGATATATTGGGGATAAAAGGATAAATATCTCTTTACTGTTTATTCTCTGGCATCTCCGCCTAGAATCCCTTTAAAGTGGTAAAAGTTTTTTGAAAATCTTGTTTGTTTTGTGTGTCTTATTTTCATCACAATATATACTACTGGGTATTTACCACAAAAATTTTTCCCAGTGCCATTTATAAAAGAAAATTAATGAATGCAAATGATGGTGACAGGTAAAACATCAGGAGGTCAAAAACCGAGCAGGTTCTGCATGTTAAGGTTCATGAAAATGAGTTCCACCACAGTCTGGGTATATCAGCTGATAACAGAGGATCTCCATTCCAATCTAAATCAGCTGATACCTTAGGTAAAATCCTTCTATGCATCCAATTGGCAAATCTCATGTAAATGTGGTATTTAAGCTGCTTTAATGCCTAAACTTGTTGCTTTCTCAGAAAGCAGCTTTGCAAGCTCCTCTTCTTAAGAAGAAAACAAGCTGTTGGGGTACATGCTTCATCTTATGCCGCTGCTTGTAATTTTAAGCACCATTCAATGATGAGATCCACAGCTGATCAATCTTGAGTCACAGAATCCACAAAATCAAGTCATTTGGTGAGAAGAAGTGATTTCAACCTGCCATAGCGCTCACCTGGTAGAAAACCACTGAGAAAAAGAATCACTGCTCGCAGCTCAACTGTAGTATAAGTTCCAGCTACAACTCCATTTTTATTGGCGCACATAGAAGGCTGGGGACTTTTTTATAGTTCTGTTGGTGCTTTCTGCTGCTGTTCTCCCTGCGTTGGTCTTTCCATTTGTGTACATGGGAGGGAAGCCTCAGAAGGTAGCTCTACGGATGGAATTTTACTTACAACAACAATAATTTCATTTAAAATAAGCCTCCAATACATTAGCTGGTAACAACTGATCTTAAGACTGCCCACATCAGCTAATATCTATCTACCCATGTGATGGCCAGTCTCAAAAAGGGCATGGTGCATTATCCTGGTTACCTAAGGTGCTTCCTCTGAATGGTACTTTGCAATCTGCCTCGACCGTAGCTCCTCCTTTTCATGCTGTGTCTGACTTAATCAATGTTACGTCTGTTGTCACTGATCCCTCCTCTGTTGTCTACCCTTAGGGGGTCTTTGCTGTTGTTCTCCCTGCCTCAGGCTTTCCATGTATACACATAAAAGGGCAGAAAGTCATGCTCTCCTAGCCTTAGGCTTTCCATGTTTGCAAGTGGAACAGCGGTAGGTTCCCAGAGCACAGCCAAACTGCCAAATGTAAATTACTGCAGATAGAAAAAATAATTTTCATTGACAAAAGTGCTCCAGACTGAAATGTCATTAGAATTCTTCCTGAGTGACTATGAATGTCTGGACAAAATTTAAATTACAGCAATTTACAGATTGCATTTTATATACAGCACAATCAATGGCTGATATACCATCTGGTATATAGCTGGCTTGTATTATCTCTAATAATCGGCTATGTACCACAGGCCTTCAAGCTGGCAGTAATTAAACCGTTACTTAAAAAGCCATGTCTTGACCCAGTGGTCTTAGCTAATTATAGGCCAATCTCTAACCGTCCTTTCATATCAAAAATTCTTGAAAGAGTAGTTGTCAAACAGCTAACAGATCATCTGCAGAGGAATGGCTTATTTGAAGAGTTTCAGTCAGGTTTCAGAGCTCATCACAGCACAGAAACAGCTTTAGTGAAGGTTACAAATGATCTTCTTATGGCCTCTGACAGTGGACTCATCTCTGTGCTTGTCCTGCTAGACCTCAGTGCAGCGTTCGATACTGTCGACCATAATATCCTATTAGAGCAATTAGAACATGCTGTAGGTATTACAGGTTCTGCGCTGCAGTGGTTTGTATCATATCTATCTAATAGACTCCAGTTTGTTCATGTAAATGGAGAGTCCTCTTCACACACTAAGGTTAATTATGGAGTTCCACAGGGTTCAGTGCTAGGACCAATTCTGTTTAAATTATACATGCTTCCCTTAGGCAGCATCATCAGAAGGCAGTGCATACATTTTCACTGCTACGCAGATGACACCCGACTTCATCTATCCAT
>VVHJ01002636.1:8689-18744 GCA_015107715.1 Tylochromis polylepis | reverse complement strand
TGTGCTTCAGAGAATAAAGAGGAGGACTTAAAGTCAAAGGTTAAATTCCATCTAGAGCTGTTGTTTGTGTCAGACAGAATTTGATGTTGGTGTTGGTCTGATGGAAAAGTAGCTGCTGTTACAGTAACTCAGGGGTGGGCAACTCCAGGCCTCAAGGGCCGGTGTCCTGCAGGTTTTAGATGTGTCCTTGATCCAACACAGCTGATTTAAATGGCTCAATTACCTCCTCAACATGTCTTGAAGTTCTCCAGAGGCCTGGTAATGAACTAGTCATTTGATTCAGGTGTGCTGACCCAGGGTGATATCTAAAACCTGCAGGACACCGGCCCTTGAGGCCTGGAATTGGAGACCCCTGGTTTAACCCATCTGTGTGCTACAAAGCCATGCCCTAAACAAAGTATCTAAGCAAAGAATATGTGTCGAGAATTTTTTATAATCGAATTGTTCAATGAAATGTTGCAGACCTACTCTACTGAATTGATTTCTTCCCCTCCCCATCTCTAGAGTCAAGCATACCAGTGGTAGGGAACCGACTTGATCAGCCAACTCATTTTGCATCTTGGCCACATACAGCCCACTTTGATCTTAAGCGGCCCAGTGAAGCACTTTTTGTCAGTGTAAAGACATTTAATTGCACATTTAATCCCTAAGATATCTTACTATAAAATAAAGAAGTGTAATTTCAACACCACATCTTGGTTTTTCAACATGATGAATGTGTAAATTACAGAAAAGGTTCTGGCAGCTCACTGCTCAGACTCTCCCGTGTTTATAAAACCTAAAGTTTTTCTCGATTGATGAAAATTTTGTTTTAACCAAATTTTTTATAGTAGACAGTAAAAAACAGGAACTTTTCTACCATTTTATTCATCATCTACTTTTGTGTAGTATGAATGGCTGTGGGGGAGCTCTTTATCAGCAGGAAAAGCTGCTAAAAGTATGCCCTCCCTCATATTTTCCAAAGCCATTCAGCAGGCAAGATTGGCGTGCTTGCCAGGCCAGTTCTGGCCCCCAGGCCTTATGTTTGACACTACTGCTCATTGATGATGTTTCATTAACAAAGTCATGTTAACTAAGCAGATTAATGAGTCTGTCCCAGTCTCTAGATGACTACTCAGTGTTTTCATTCTACTCCATATACACTCAATGGTCACTTCATTAGGTACACTATGCTACTACCGGATTTGACCCCATTTGAGCTTCAGAGCTGTTTTAACTCCTGACAGCACAGATTCAGCAGTGGTCAGTGAACTCATTGCCATGTTCAGGAAACCACTTTGAGATGATTTGAGCTTTGTGGCATGGTGTGTTATCCTGCACCCATCAGAAGATGGATTCACTGTGGTCATAAAGGGATGGTCATGTTCAGTAACGATACTCAGGTACGCTTTGCCATGTAAACGTTGCTCAGTTGGTACTAAGGGGCCCAAAGTGTGCCAAGAAAATATCTCCCACCTCATTACAGCACCATCAGTCCGAAGTGTTGGTACAAGACAGCATGGATCCATACTTTCATATCTGTACCTAATAAAGTGGTTGGTGAGTGTGTGTTTTTATACTAGACCAGAGTTTTCCCTGGCTCAGAACTGGCCTTTTTAGATGGTTTGTTGGTATTTTTATATCCATAATTAGTTCTGCTTTTATTGAAGACAGTGAACCTGAAGTAACAGATGCCTGTTATTTACAGCCATTTAATAAACAAAAATAATTACATTTATCTCATGCTTGAGTAAATGAAACCAGTTTAGTCTGGGGCAAGGCCAAATGTCACACCAGGCACTTCAGGTTAACTCTTTGCTCTGTACAGTCTCTTATTTCTTGTTTTTTTTTGTTGTATTCTTTACTTTTGAGTGATTTTGCATGCCTGTCACTTTGCTGCTGGAACACCTGAATGTGCCCCATAAGGGACAATAAAGGGTGTTTCTATTTTATTTTATTCTATTCCATTTTTGTTTAGATATTTTCTTTATAAAGAAAAGTGATGTGCTTTGACGACAGTTTCATCTCTTTGTATAATTTTTATTTGTACTCCTCTTTCTTTGCCAAGTCTGGAGGTCATGAGTTCACCCTTGGCCGCGAAGCAGTGCACCTGCTCGTATTTGAGGCTGGGGGCTCTCCCCGCCCACGAGCTTTCGAAAGAGCCGCGTGCCTTTAACGAAAAGGCACTCGGCTCTACGACTCCGTACCGGAGCGCAGGTATCCTCTTTCCTCCGCCGCGCGGTGCTGGGCACACGGCGGGGAGCGCAGAGGAGCGGGACCGTGCGGTTCGGTGCAGCGCGGCCTGCGCAGCTCGGGCCCACGACGACGACGACGGCGGCGTGCGAGCGAGCAGCGACCGCTACCGCTAGCACGGTGCGCGCGACTGCATCCACACCGCAGGTCAGCCGTGCACAGACTCGCGAAAACCACCATAAATGCCCCCAGACCAGTGTGACAAACAGCCGCAGCTCTCAGAAAAGCGCAGTTAACATTTCGCGTCCGTTCAGCCCTCCGCGCCGAAAACAGCTGAACAAATAATAACTGCCATTAAAGTTGTAGCGAACAGAAAAAAACAAGCGGCAGACTCACTCGGAAGTCCCAGCTCCATGCTGATGCTTTTCCAGGCATTTGTCCGACTTTCCGTGCAGCGGTAATTTGGCAGTGTGACGTTGTAAAGCTCCGGGTAATTAAATACAGCCAATATTAACTTATCGTCCATTTTGCCCCAGCGTCGTCTGTGCTGCGCGGACGCGGAAGCGGCAGTCTTCTCCCGCCTTTTCCGCCCAGCAGCTGCTGTCAGCGCTTGTTATCGCGAGTGGCGGGCCGCCTGCCGCGCCGTGCCGCTCTGCTGTCAATACTGCATGCTTCTGCCACACGGGGGCGCACGCCACCTGTCGGCCCTGCACTCTTGTGCGGGTTTGTATGCATAATAATAACAACAACAACAATAATAATAAATTCCATAAATGTGTCTTTCTTCTTGAAACCTCTTTTTAAAGACAAATGTTTTTCAGAAAGTCAACAAATATCAACATTTGTCACCTTTACAAATTTTGTACAGCCCTGTTGTCTGTTTTATGCTAGTTTTTATGATTTCTTCTGCAGCTTTATTATCTTGTGAAATAGAATGTAAAGTATTCGTGATTATTAAAATAGATCCACAGCTTTGAAGGGAGCCATTGAGTTTCCTTCATGTTAGAGATGATACAGAATAGCTGTTGCAGTTTACCACTGTAATCTTTGTCAAATTTCTTTATTTTCATGTATAGATAAATGTTTTTTTACTAGTCTGTCCTGTCTGACGGCTTTTGCAGTGAGAATTAAGATCTGAATGCACTGTTTTTCCAAGACAAGCTCTATAAATTCTCTATAAGCTCCTATTGTTTGCGTTTGTTTTTTTCTTTTATCTGTCTTTTTTCTAAAAATTTCTATCATTATTATTATTACTTAGTTAATGTGTATTATAACAATATCAAAGCTGACATGCTGCAGAAAAAGTCTGAAAGGAAAAAGAAAAGGGGAGAAAATATAATAAAATGATAGAACGTAAGCAGAAAAGCGCAGCACCTGGAAGAGAAAAATATGGAAAACCACAGATCACCCACCAATCAACAATCTAGTTAAGACAGTTTACCACATTCAGACTAGCTCTAGTATTCAAAATTCAACACTGCTGGGCACACACTTTTCTAAAGTGGATATGAAGAAAGCACAAAAGACTGCCATTGTGGGTCAAGCTGGCAATTCTCAGAGCTTTTGTTAGCTTTCTTTCAGGCTTACGATATTTACCTAGAACGTTGCTGGAAAAGTTGCATTCAAATATACTGTAAAACTGTACACGCAGGAGTTAAGTGCATTTATGTTTTACGTCATACGTACCAACAGGTTTAGCTCAGCACGTTGAGCGGGTGCCCACATGCCATATGGCTGAGAGTCTGACCCGTGGCCCTGTTTCTTCACTGAATCTATCAAATAAAGCTGAAAAACCCCAAAAGGTTGATTCTATTCATCTGGACGTAGCGTTTTCAATGGGAGAAACGTTTCGTCTGAAGAAGTCACTCACTCATCCAATGAATGAGTGAGTCACTCATCCATCCACTTTGAGTCATCCAGTCATCCAGATGACTGACTCATCCACTTTGTGATGAGGGACGAAACGTTTCTCCCATTGAAAACGTTACGCCCAGATGAACAGAATCAACATTTTGGGATTTACTTACCTGGATGATTGAGCATGCATCAAGACAAAGCTGAAAAAGGCCAAAAAAAATATTTTAAAAAGGAAAAAAAAAGTCATACATACCCGGATTTCAGATTAGCAGTGTCCTTTGTTTAGTTTGTTGGGATCTGCTCACCTAAAATGTAATTAATTAATGACACATTTCATTCATTATTTAATGATGTAGTTATTTAATTTGTTTTGGCACCCTAGCCCTTCCGTAATGTTATCACCAGACTGAGGCATCTCTACAGGTTGACCTGTGATTGGGGGTCTCAAGTAGACTTTGTTTCATTTTAAGGAGTCAAAAGTCAAAAAGGTAAGGAAACCCTGGCATATAGCCTACAGGATTTCTGCATTTATTACTAAACATTGTCAGATCTTCATCTAAGTCACTGTTATAGACAAACAAAATCAATAATGCAATTAATAATGCACTCAGTGCTTTTATTTTCATGTCTTCATTGAGTACACGAGTAATCAGTTAAAAAAATAGTAAGTGAAACAAAACCCTGTGCTAAAGATTTCTCCAACTGCTGAAGTCAAGTGTCCCAAATCTAAGAGGTGAAACTGGAAGTATGGGCTGGAAGTGGTCCCTCCCCCTAAATGAAAGCACACAGAGTATGGTTAAATTCAAAGTGCACATCTAGCACATCTAACACAACAGCTTTCACAGTCTGGAAAGCGACTGGAAAAAGCTTGAAAAGGCGTTTTAAGGGCCTGTGTCGATCAATCCACAGTGAAGTGTTTGCAAATGGAAGAGAATTCAGGACACTGGAGTGGACGTCCTGTAAAGATCACACAATATGCACTCCTTAAAAAAAGAAGGTGATAAAGAGCAAAACATCTGCACAAACCTCTTGAAGTCTTTGTTCACGTGTGCATTTGAGCTGTCACTTTCAGATTTTTTCTGTACATTAGAATTAGTGACAATATAATTGCTATTTCTAAAGAAAATAACCATGATGATGTAATGAAATGAAAATGAAGTAAATCTAATCTTTAACTTTGTTTGATGTGTTTTTTGTCTGTTTATCTGTTATTTATTTTTTGGCAAATGAATAAAATTTAAAATATGAGTGTGAGGAGGGAGAGAGGCTCGGTAAGATGAGCTGCAGAAGGAAAAGAGCATACAAAAAAAGACATTTTTCACTGTTACTCCCATTTGGATTCCATCTTATTCTTGCGGAATGATTTCGAAGCAAAACGAACTAAACACCAGATCCCACTTCAGATCCTTGGGGAGAAATTTATATTTAAAAAAACACAATAAAGAAAAACATTGTGCAATGCAATTAAATAAAAAGTTTATGCAACAATGGGGTGGTACTCCAGATTCCTCCTCCCTGTCGGTGCATTAATATCTAACATGTCTGCAGTTTTTTCTGCACAAGTTCAGGAGGAAACAGAAAGAAGAGGAGGGTGTGATCCCCATGTCGCCCAGATTCAATCTCTGATTCTGCAGGAGGTATCGGGTCTGGGTCCAAACACCAAGCACCAAGCAGAGATGCTGAGCATTTTCACACATGAGCATTCTGCTGCCTTGCACAGTCAGTGTGTGGGTGTATTTATAATCTAGTGTCTCCTGTCTGATGTGCACTGATTTGATTTGTGTCCTTTAATCTTCTCATTTTTTCCGCCCACACACTTTCTGTTTGAATAGCCATTTAAAATATGAGATCGTGACACGTAACCCTAAAGCGCATGCACTCAAAAGCGTCCAAGCAAATCACCATTCTATGTGGTAACTAATATTTTCCAGGCTCTGTCTTCCAAATGCAGTGTCACACTACAAAAAAGGCAGAGAAGTTATTATAATGATTACAGTGTCTCGTTCAGCCTCCGCCTCATTTAGTTTATTTATTCAGTCTTCTCATAAAACACAGACAGTGTCTTCTTCTTCTCTTCTTTCAGCTGCTCCCTTTAGAGTTCACTGGGTTCATCTGCCTCCATCTCACCCTCTCCCCAGCCTCTTCCTCTGTCACACCAGCCCTCTGCACGTCTTGCTTCACTACATCCATGAATCTTCTCTGTGGTTTTCCTCCTGCCTGGCAGCTCCATCTTCAACACCCTTTGTCCTTTACATTCACTATCCCTCCTCTGCACATGTCCAAACCATCTCAACCATGCCTCTATAACTCCTACTGACAATCTTAGCATCCAGCTTTTCCACCTTCAGAGCCACCTCCTGTCTTATTGTTAGTGCCATCGTCTCCAAACCATACATCACAGCAGGTCTTATTATCGTCTAGTAAATCATCCTCTCATTACTGCTGCTATCCTTCTGTCACAAATCACTCCTAACACTCGTCTCCACTCGGTCCACCCTGCTGCACTCTTTTCTTCACCTCTGTTGTGCTCTGTCCACTGGTTTGGATGACTGAGAACAGGTACAGCTTGATATTTCACCTTCACTACCTCTCCTCCTTACATGCTTACTGTTACACCCATCTCCCTCTCACTGACACACATATTCTGTTTTGTTTTTCACCTTCACTCTCTTCACTTATTAGTGCATTTCCATCTCTATTCTTAATCACCCTGACCTTGCAGTTCAATCTCTCACAAGTCCTTTTCTTCTTCCTTAGTGTCCAGCCTCAAATATAACTCACTAAAAGCCTTTTTCTTCTCTCTTCGCCCAGCCTCCTGGTACCCCCTCTCTTCCCACTTTTTCTTTGCCAACCCCTTCCTTTGAATACTTTCCTGTGTTTTCACCACCAAGTCTCTTTGCTTCCTTTTTCTGCCCAGAGAATACAGCAAAGACCATCTTGGCAGTTTCCTTCAGTACTTTAACAGTCATCTGTTAACTCTTCTCTATCAGCCAGAGCCTTTCTTAACTCCTTCTTGCACAACATTCTAGTTTTTTCAACCTCCACCGTTTAATCCTTGCCTTTGCCTTCACTCGCTTCCTCTTCTTGATTTCCAAAGCCATCCTACAGACTACTATCTGATGCTGTCCAGATACATTCTCCCCAGACTTGCACCTTCTGCACTGGAGATAGTCAACCTGTCCACCTGTGCATCCATGTCTGTGTCACTCCACACGGCCTTTTTGCATCTACCTTTCTTCTTTCAGTCACATGAGCCATATTGCCCTTTCCCAGTCATAGTCTCCATATTTAAAGATTATACTTTCAGCTCCACACTTCTGCCTTTCCTTATATTCCTTATTTCCCTACTTTGTTTTGAGGAAACAGTTGCATAGCTTCCCTTGTCACTCCCTGTGATGGTCTTTTTTAACTTATTTAATATTGAAACCTTACTGATCCACATGAATTGAAAAAAGGTTTTACACCAGATGCTTTCTGACAAAAACCTCATCATTTATCCGGTCTTGGGAACAGCACTAGGAGTACACTGGCATGCACTGTCATTTTAAATTAAACCCCCACAATGCAACACAGTAAGAAATCTAAGTATAAATGAGCCATAAGATGAAGATGCTCATTTTAAACATAGCCCAATATGATATGAGCGATAGCAGATATGATCAATATGCTCATCTGAGGCAAACAGAAATCCATCTGGTGTTTAAACCTTCTGTTCACGAGGGGCAGCCAATCAGAAGAACATTGACAGAAGTGCTGAGCCAAGGTCCATTTTAAGGTAAAAATGATTATTTTGAACAGTGATTCATTCACAACTACCTTATAATACCATACCACTTTATTTATAAAGCACTTTTAAAAGCTTACCAGATCTTGTACAATTCATGTAATATTGAATGTAATAAATCCCAACATATCAAGAAAGATTTTTCCTTAAGACAAAGAGTTTTATATTATTTTTGAGTCTCCTACAAATGCAGAAAAGATTTCATCTGCCACCCGTCGGCTGTTGCTCTTTTCTCTTTTACTCCTTGTACCAAATATTGCTTACAACGGTAAAATGGATCTTTATTGTTGTAATCCCCAGTAATGAATTTTGAACTGTTTGAACCAACATGGATATGGTACAATTCCTTCTGTTGAGAACCACAATAACTGCAGATAGGGATCTCACTTTCTCCGCATACTATACATCAACAATCTGGATGCTATTAAACCCGAGTTGAAAAGGATGAGATGGTGTTTATTGTTATCTGTTTTCAAAAAGCGCTTATAAAGGGAGCTTAGGACAGATTGTGGAAATCCATTAATTCTCTGGGAGGGGGAAAAAAAGGTGTATTGCCTTGTATGAAATCACAGGATTTGTCGGGGTTGGAGGTGGTGGTAGGGGGTGCTGAATTTAACCTGTAATAGCTTTACCTCAGCTGTGCACATTGTCAGAAAAGTCAGACTGAAAAGACTGCACCACAAAGATAAGACACATGATGCACGATTGTGAATACAAACCACTGGGATGGATCCCTTTCTCTGAATTTTCTCCCGGTGTGTGCAAACATACAGATCAGTGTCACCATACATCGCTGACACGGGCTAAATGAGTCACCCTGTCATCTGCAGCTCCCTAATCACTTTGTAATTAAGTGTGCATTGTTGTTGACAATGTAGCCCCAGCTTGTGTAAATAAATATACCAATTTACACAGGATCGTTTGTTGACAGAGGTAAACGTGGAAGCAACATTATGAAGTGAATTTGAAGAACTAATCCTCAGATTCAGCATGCACAATTCTGTGGCCACACCAAGAACGCTCATCTTTAAATCCAGGTTTCTAATACCAAGAAATCCCCTTTCCTCTAAAACCTTAACAATAAGGATCTTAGGAGCTCTCCACTTCTCATTTTATGCAGCGAAATCTGATTTCTTTTGAAGAAAGGAATGAGGCGAGATTAACTGAATCTGCCGTCCTCCCTAACCTCTTCACAAAACTGCCCAGATTAGCAAGGAATTAAGTTTCAACCGTTTTTATGTGTCTGGTCCATAGGGGGGGATTATAGTTTTACTTTTTTTTTTTTTGTTGGCTTCCCAATTTCACTATAAGGGCTTGACACGCTGCTGTAGAGAGAAGAAGGAGAAGGAGAAGAGCAACTGAGGCTCAAAAAGTGCTCTGTGTGTGTGTCACAATATCCTGTGATCACCACTGCTTTTGTGCTTTCACTGGAACTTCTTTAGAGATGGAAGGACTGATCAGGATGGAGAGGCAGAAGTTCCCCTTTACTATTGAGAACATACTGAAGTATCCGAGCAGCAGGGGAGAAAAACGGTCCTACGGAGTGAGTGGTCTTGACTTAAAAGAGAAGACAGTGAGTCCTGCTGGAGGCCGAACAGAGGCGGTTCATCATGCCTGCCTGTGCTGCTGCTACTGCTCCCACTGTGCTGACATACTCCAGCCTGACTTCATCCACGAAGGTAGGACCACACCTTCTGTTTTTGTCCGTGGTTGAGCTTGATTCTGCTCCCCAACCTTAAATCAGACCTCCTCCCTGCAGCTTGTCAGTATGGCTGGAACCCAGCAATCCTCTCAGATTCGTGCAGACTGGGAGACGCTCACAGGGAGGAGCAGTCACCCACTCAGCTGCAGAGGCGGACCCGGCGTCACCGGACCATTTTCACTGAGGAACAGCTGGACGCGCTGGAGGAGCTGTTCCTGCAGAACCAGTATCCAGATGTGAACACAAGAGAGAAACTTGCACAGCGCACTCATTTAAGAGAAGAAAGAGTGGAGGTAACACTGCAGCATCGCATAATTGTTTTTATTAAATATGATAGTCTGCTAATAATGTAAATGTGAATAAAAACTGTGGCAAATACTGAATTTAATGAAATGACAGCTCAACAATGTTGCCTCTTTTCTGTCAATCAGGTTTGGTTTAAAAACAGAAGAGCCAAGTGGAGACGTCAGAAAAGACTTTCATTTGTTGTGGGAAACACAGAAAAAATCTAAAAAAAAAAAAAAAAAAAGTTTGCATGCC
>VVHJ01002635.1:0-13031 GCA_015107715.1 Tylochromis polylepis | reverse complement strand
TCAAAATAATATATCCCCCCCCCCCCCCCCACGTTAGCATCATGTTGCAAGCACAAGATTTTGATCTATACTCCACAATCTGGCTCTGATTTCATTCAATTACTCTTTCAGGTTGACTTCTAATTAGTACTAATGTTGTTTTGTATTAACCATATATCAAGCAGACAAATAAAGGTACAGAATCTTCTCAGCTCGAATTAAATATTGATATAAAAAGCCTGCGAAGGAAAGGAGGAATATTTTTTCATTCCTAATAAAAAGAAATTAAATGTACAGTTAACAGGGCTCACAAGACTTCCTTTAATGTCATGATCCATGGTACAATTTATCATAATGCATAAAATAACAAATATTTTGCTGCATAGTGTGCCGACTTAATCAGATTGTGACACAGTGCACTGCTAAAAGCCCATGGCAAACTTTAAGTTGGGCAATCAGACTGTGATTGCAAGTATGATTAAAAATAATGGGTGGATAATTAGTATGCATAGAAGCTAACCTCTGCACAGGGACTATTTACAAAAAAAAATCATGCAGGGCACAATGTAAACTCCACCTTCAGGATATTTTCCAAGCCAAACAAATGGACGAATGTGCTTTAATAGCACTAACCATGTTCATTTCTAAATTAAAATTGTCCACAGTGACAGATTATCAGCGGTCAGCAATAACTTCAGTTTGATGCTCTATCCAATTTGCAAGAAATTGTGTGCCTATTTACAGTATATAAAATGTTTTCAGTGTGCTGTATCAGCTCACAAGACAACAACAGAACAGATCATTTGTCTTTGACTGGCTGTGAGTCGGAAACCATGCATTGAGCATCTCATGGAATCAGCAAGTTTCAGATTTGAAACGATCCTGGAGATTGTGGTTTCATTTCTGGGACCTAAACCAAGTCTAGTCTCTGCTGACACAAGGTATTTGTTTGTTTGTTTCTTTTTTTAAATTTTAATAATAAATCACTCCACCCTTTGCTAGATATTGCAAACATCAAATAAATGCATAGTTCCCTGGCTCTGAGACTTCAGGAACCTACTCAACAAACTTCGTGGTCAAGTATGCAGATGACATTCAATCATTCACATATTATGAAAACAGACTGTCTGATCAATCATACCCAACTGATTACTGGGTCTCACAAAATGGCAGTACGGCAATAAAATAGACTGAAGTAAAGTCTACATTTTGGTGCCAAAGAGGAAAGACAGAAGGTTAGAACTCATGTAAAGTATTCAGATCTAAATTTAAACAATGTTTACCAAATATTAATTCAGGCCACTGACCAGAGGAAGCACATGCTTTATTTATAAAATTATCATTACTATTGATGCGCGTTTCATGGGGCTCTCCAAAAAATCTGGGAGCTGCAGCTCATTTCTGATTTTCTGCTGCAGGACAGACTCACTAAAGCTATTTCCAAAATGAAATCCAAACGTGGTGAAACTGTTTGGCGCTAAACTCAAAATGTCCACATTTCAAATGTCTAACCGAAAGCTTAAATTATTAAACAGATTCTTGTTTTTTTGCTTTTTTGTTAACATATTTTTTGCATTTTCGTGATATTTTTGTATGCTCTGAGCCGTTCGTTAGGCCAGTTTAATAGTTTGATTTTTTTCCCCCCTACACCAGATATTGTTTTAATTTTATTAAAGCATTTTTTTAAGTCTTTACAACGCCCCTGGTGCGCGACTTTCTTTCAAGGAATGTATTTCTCAAATAAAGCGGTATAAGCCTGGGGTCATTTGGGATCATGTATGCTGTTTGGCCAATTTATTGTTTTATTATTATTATGTTTTACGTCATCACCACCAATGGGGAGGAAGGTTGTATACTTAGTTGCGTTGAGTCGCTTCTTTGGAGGCTGGAATGTAAATCCAGGGGGGATTAGTGAGAACACAGTGAGCTGTAAACCCTTCAGTAGTTCTCCAAGAGGTCTCTGCCTTAGTGCGTAAAGTTGGGAAGGGGGCTTCGGACGCACTGCGTAGCACTTATTATACTCCAGGCTCCATGTGCGTCTCCTCTGCGGGATACTTGACAAGGATTTGTGATATTTTGATAGCACTACCCGCGCGGGTCACTGACAGATGAAAACAGTGGCGTTTGGCGGATGTTAAGGCGTTTTCACTGGGGAAGATCATCTGTCCCGGAGCGCAAAAAGGGACATGGGTCAACTTTATGGTGCGTCTCTTTTACCATTTGGCGCTATTTGTGTCGTTTTCCTCTGGGAATCTGGTGCCAGCTCCATCAGGACGACGCTTGCAGTGGACACCTCAGCGTAAGTTTTAGGGATTTCAGTTGTGGGTCCCATATAAGGAATATTGTTTATTGTTAATGAGCGGCACTGTGCTGATGAAACCATGTCCGCTGCGCTCATAATTAAGAGAAGATGTATTATGTCCGTTTGTATCTTGAAGTATAAAAAGTTTCAAAAATAATACACATTTCTGCACGAGAATGTTTGACTTGTCGTTTATTTATACTTCACGGTGGTTTTATGAATTAATGAAGCTCTGCACGTTTCTTGGCAGCTACCACCCCACGCATTAAATTTGTTTGCCATTCAATTTAAACCTCAAAACAGTTATTTCAGTGTCAGATTAGCATACGGTGCCAAAAGTCATAACAGAGTTTAGTCTACGTTTTATGGGTTTCTGCTCTTTGCGACGTACGCCGTGAGCAGCCTGTCACGGAGACCCCTGGATGAACCGCTCTAATCTAATGTGATTTTCAAGGAAATGCAAAAAGCAAAGGGAAAGTCCAAATGGTTGAAATCGGTCGCGGTGAGGAGAGCCAAATGTTGCTTGTGCTCAGACATAACATGACAGATGCTGTTAAGATGCCCGGAGAGAGTAGGTCAGGAGGTGAGAACTGAATGGGAATGGAGCACATGCTCCTAATATTCTGTAGAAGACAAGAGGAAAGCACTACCGCAAAGCAACAGGTTAAACACGGGATAATTAACCAGAGTCTCGTTTGTCCAAGGACATGAAAACATGGGCATTGCATCTTCAGATTTATGTTTCCAGGGTATGTGTGTTCGTCGGATTCTATAACGGAGAAATGGAAATTACCGCTGTGATTGATGTCCTTCCTGCTCAAGCACATTACTACCTCTGGTAGTGTTAGTAATGGCTGTGCACACAGGAAACATGATCGTATTGAAATATTAGTCTGTTTCCTTGGCTGTGAAGTTTATATGAAAATGTCAGAGTAGTTATTTGGGATTATGTTTCTAAATTAACAATATTTTCTGGTATTCTTCTGTTATTTCTTATGATATTGAAAAGAAAAATGTTTCCAGAAAGTTAAAGTGCCGTAAGCAATGTCACAAATATCAAATAAATGTTTGGTTTTAATAGTCTAACAGTACTGCCCTACTGTGTACCTTTCTTGGTCATTCTCGGCCAATACCAAGTTCATCAAAACCTTACTAGTAAACTTTGTATTAATTACAAGTTCTAGAGCTGAAATTAAAAATATGATTTTATTATCAAGTAAGTATAAGTCAAAAGACATTAAATATCTTGTTTCTTTGATTAAAAAAACACTGCAAAATGTTTTTGCAAAAATATAAAACAAATACAAGCATAAACTCATCCAGGTGGAGAGGCTGCAACTGTAAAGAACAGAAGTTTTTTATATATTCTTTTAAACACTACTTAGGGCAAACCTTCAAATGTCAATGCCAAAATTGGATTCTAAGCTAAAAAAAAAAATCAGTTGGGCTCCAATAATGCCATGCATTTGCACACTTGTAGACTAGATTCACATTAGTCATTCATGTTACAGTACTTCTGAGTAATCGTTTGGATTCCCTGTGGTATCAAACTACGAATATGGGGGAATTCCATGCTGTCCTAAACTGTAACATCCCCCTTTTCACATCCAACTCTGGATCTGGTTTTGCTTGTACTTCCCCACACCACTCTGTCTCTGTTTTATTACTATGTAGCTTAACACTGCTGGAAAACAGTGCCAATCAATCATATCTCCCTTTGCCTTTCTTTGCTTAGAATGGAGTGTCCTGATAATAAAATCTTGACTGTGGAATATGCCTGCATTAGGGCCGATGGGAAGAATGGCACTTGCTTCAGGTAAGCTGTGCAGCTGTCACTCAGATCACAGATATGTTTTTTTCCTTGGACCCCCGAGGGCCTAAAATCTTGGCCACTAAGTATAACAACAGTCATCTACTCTATATCATACATTTATATCTATTGTTTTTTCCAGAAGAGTGATTTGCTCAAGGACACTTGAGCAAATCACAGGACGAGTGGCTGTTAATCCCTGTAGGGAGAATTGAACATGAATTATTCTGAGGTTATGGAACAGTTTCTACAACCACTAAACCACTCTGCTGTGTCATTTCCACAATTCCACATAGTTTATCCCCTTTTGGAAACTCTACATATCCACTTGGGAGTAAAAAATAAAAACTTCACAAAGGTCATTATACAGAGATTAAATCACGATCCTCAGTGAAGATAAATGTGCCAGATAACCTTTCAGAACATTCTTTTTTTTTTAAACTTGTGTTGTTGATTCTCTTTGATAACTATTAGAGAC
Source organism: Tylochromis polylepis (assembly GCA_015107715.1). NCBI lineage: Eukaryota > Metazoa > Chordata > Actinopteri > Cichliformes > Cichlidae > Tylochromis > Tylochromis polylepis. The sequence continues at coordinate 8,462 of VVHJ01002635.1, read as the reverse complement.
TAGGTGAATAATTTCAGTGTTTAGCAACACTAATGTTATTTTCCCTGCAGTTTCCATCAGCACTGAGATGATTTCCACTCTCCTGGCCCTGTGACAATAAAACAGAACATGAACTTTTTCAGCTTGGGTCCAGAGCTAAAATATTTAGGGAAAGAATCCCCCTCCCCCGGGGACTAAGGCCTGTATTTTAACCTAAAAAGTAGAAGCAGTCTGTCAGGAGATGAAGTGATTAGTTATTTTTATTGCACTATCCATACAGAGGGACAAAGACCTCTTTAATTAACAACACCAAATTTGGTCGAGCTATTGAATCAGCATTGAATAGAGGCAGTTTCTATGTAATATGTACAAAGTCAAGTAAAGTTGAAAGATTAGAATAGAGGGATATGGTATGGAGCAATCTTCTAGAGTCATGAAATATTACCTGAGGTAACTGGCCCCTCTCTTGTGCTTCTTTCTTTATTACTCATAGTCTCCAGAAAATGTTTGACATTGTATTCTTTGTGTTTTGAAACAAAGGTTATGTAGACGTTATGGCAGTTTATAAGACTTTCACCTCGTGATATATCACACACAACATGAAAAAGTTAATGCGGATCGCTCATGCTGACACGGAGATAAGTTTTGTCTGAAGCCAAACTTTGGCTGAGGTTTGCTTGTTGGCGTAAGAATATCTTTTAATAAATGAGGCACCAGGTCTGGTGTGAGGCCAGACCATGTGATCTGTTTGCTTTCAAGGTTAGACTGTAACAGGCTCTGTGTCTTATTTAATTTCTGGCTCTATGAGAGATCTGTGGTGCTGGAGGAGGTGGATTAGATGAGGTTGTATTTTCCTTGCCATGCTTCCCTTTGTGCTCTGTTCAGCACAGACCTGGATCAAAAAGATTTCACAGATGACTTCAGGGGGAAACCAGATTGGTCCATTGTGTGTATAATATATGAGTTTTAGCGCGGGCTGTATCTGATGAATGCCACACCACATTTTAATCTGTATTGAAACAGGTACTTCATGAGACTCACATATTTGTTTTTCATTGTGCGTCATAGATTCATCAATCTTCTGGATTTTGTCCAACACATTTCTCTAGACAATTACTGTTAGTTACTGCTGCTCTGTATGTCAGACTTATTCATGAGCAACACCAATTTTAGTGCAACTGGCTTTGACTGTCTTATTTTTTGTCACCATCTACTGGACTTGACCAGTGAAGCTTGCAGTGACTAGTATTGTGATGAATGAACATGTATGCATTAGAGCCAGATTTATTTTCTAAAAGGGTTGAATGGAGCAGATAAAGTGGTGAGTTCCATTGTGTGAGGTCTTCTTTGGCTCAGTCAGTCATGAATCCTATTGTTTTATTGCTTTTTATACTAATTTACATTTGTGTGCGACATCAGGAGGAACCTGCACTGAATTAGCATTCGCTTTTGCCGAAGTAGCATATCTGGGCAGATAATACAGAACATGCATTTGGTCTCTGTGTCTGTATGGATTCTCTCTGGGTACTCCAGCTTCCTCCAGTCTAAAGACATGCATGTTATATTAACTGGTGATTTAAAATTGCTCATATATGTGCATATATTGTTGTTTGGCTCTCTCTCTCTGTTTACTCAGCTGTAGAGTGGCAGCCTATTCATTGAGATAGAGATAAGCTTTTGGAAAACTGACCTTTTGATGATGGGGCATAAACTCTATGTGCAGGGTGGACACAGCCACCCTTTACTTATATTCTTTAATGGTCAGCAAGGGGCAACGCCTCTGGTTGCAAAAATGCTTGGTTGTATAGAACCCGGGGAAAATTATTCTTTTGTATCTCTCTGCCCTTCCATTAATCCATCCAGCCATCTTGTTAATTCAATTAGGGTTGTTCAGAAACTGGAGTCTTGTTCAGCAGTCACAAGTCAAAAGGCGGGATACACCCCTGTAATCCCCCAAAGTTGATTCTGTTCATCTGGACGTAACGTTTTCAGTGGGAGAAACATTTCATCACTCAAGTGACTTTTCTTCAATCTCAGCTGACTACAGGTTTCCCCGACTTATAAACAGTACATTTGCATAATGACTGAAAGTTGCACCACTGTTGAACAGTGGGTTGTGAGGTCAGTTTCATTACAATTAATATGCAAATTATTATGACCATTGATCAACAACCATTGACCAAAGACCATTGATCAGTCACAACTGATCAATGGCCATGAGCACTATTCACAGAGAGCTGGGGAATGGCTGCAATCACAGCATTGTAAGATGGTGAAAAGATGTACCCTTAGGCCCCCTCCTCGATTCAGAGATGGTCTTTCCCTTTTCACGTAAATGGCCACCTTACTCCCCGCCCAAAGCAGGGAGTCAAAATCAATGGTCAAAGATCATTGATCATGACAATTTGCATATTTATGATCAAGGAACTGTCCTCACAGCCCGTTGTTCATTCAGTGGGCTAGTTTCAATCATTGTGCAAAAGTACTGTTTATAAAGTTGGGAAAACCTGCAGTCAGCTGAGACTGAAGAAGTCACTTAGATGAGAGACGAAATGTTTCTCTCACTGAAAACGCTGCGTCCAGATGAACAGAATCAACTTTTTGAGATTTACTTACCTGGATGATTGAGCATGCATCAAGACCAAGACCTTAATACAATTAGCGAAGAAAAAAAACACCCTCATTTCAAAATTTTTTTTTTTCTTTTAAATTCCATGATGTAAGCATACTGTATTTCTGCTGTAAAGTTGAGCATGTTGATATTGGAGTCAAAGGCGATAAGAGTGTCTTTGGAGCTGACCTCAAGTGGTCATTAAAGGAACAGCAGTTTTAGATACGTCCTTGTTGGTTTTATTTTTTGGTCACCATTTGGAGTAAACATTTAAGCTAAAGTCTAGTATGCACACTATGCAGATTTAACTATGTGGCAAGAGTGCCCTGTGGAATTTTCTGTTAAATAAACACAGTTAGCATACATATTACATGGTTAGCCAGTTAGCTGTGACTGACACAAATCTTACAACATTAATATAGCTGATAATTTGGCCAAATTCATTACAACTATCTGTCAGTCTTAAATTAGCCAGCCTTACGTACTTATTTCACTGTTTTGTTTCTTAAGATACTGTGTCATTTTTCTGTGTTAGCTGGAAAGCCACTGTTAGTTAACGCTAACCAGAAGAGAGACTGATAATATTTTTCCTTCAAGTTGCTCAAATTCCTCTTTAGCTAGATGGGGTTCATAAAATAAATGGGGGTTTTTTCAACCGGTTTTAGGTAATATTACCTTGCTACCTACTACCTTAGCATATCTAATGTTGTTTGCTCACCGTTGAGTATGAGTCGTTTGTGATAGTCACAATTAGTCATTATTGATATGCAACTGTTAGCTAGTGTTGCTCACATTTGACAATGTGAGAGTCACTGAAGCTTTGCACTGGCATCAAATGGGTTAGATTTTGCAGAAAACCCATCCTGCATTCTTCAGATAAAAGTCACTCTGTTAAATTTCCATTAGTCCATTCAGACATTAGCAATAAAAAGCATTTAACTTATAAAATGCATAAAGCAAATCTACAGTGTAATCGATCCTAGTAAGTGCAAGCATTAGGCTTCATTATAAATCAAAAAACATGCAGAGTGATTAAGTCATCCTTTTTATAGAGATGTCCATTATCACATGGCAGACCACACATGGACAGACAGGCAGACACTCTGTATCAGTAGCTTGACCATCTTATCTCTCACTGATACACTGTAGCTGACTGTAAATTTTGTTAAGGCAACATCTTTATCAGTCATTAATTCTTCATGTTGGCTAAAAAAGCAGCAGTGTGTGAATGTGTCTCTGCATAGTGTTTGGAAAAACAGACATCCTTTCAGACTACTAAAAATAGTGGTGTGGATCCTGCAGGCAAACAAATGATATCACTCTGGTTAACTCTTTGAGGCTGCATTTTCTTCATGTGTGGCAGTAACCCTGTTGGCTCCTATATGTAGTGTTTTTTGTGCTGCTGATAACGCAGAGTTCTTTAAAAAATACTGAATTTTGTTTCCAGCTGTTCGGCAGTGAATCACAGGTTTGTTTAAAGCAGTGGTTCTTAATCCATGGGGCATAGAGCCACTCCAGGTGAGGTCTGGATGACCACGGTGGAACGACCCAAGTCTGGGGGTAGCAAAACCAAAATATTGACATAAACTATCACACACATACCACTCTCACCCACTGAGGGAGTGGTATGTGTGTTTTTTCTACTTTTTGTACTATGTCAATAAGGGGAGATATCCTTAATATGGTCATCTTAGCACCAGTCTCTCTGATTTATTATTATAAAGCTTTCACTCCAGCCTGGTCATGGGGACAGATAGTATTGTTGTGTGTCCCATGTTTATCAGTTTGGCCTTACTTGTTGGAGCTCTCACTGATTGCATCGCTGTGTGTTCTGTCAGATGGAAATGTCAAAATAATAGACAGGACTTAAGGGGTTAAAGGGTTATATGGTCATATTAGGCACACAGTGCTGGCTGTGAGCACAAAGCTCTGCCTACCAGCTGTGCAAACTTTTTTGTGAGGGGCAGCCAATCATAAGAAAGTGAGCATAAACGTAGCTCAACATCTGTTTTCCTTTCTTTTTTAAATTTTTTCTTCCCACACAGGGTAAGATGCTGCTGCTGTTGTTTGCCTCCTTCATGTTTGTTTCTTCTGTTTATGGAACTTAAGGTTCCAGCAGGTGTTAAGGAGCCACGTTCACCCAAAAGCAGTCCTACCTACATTCATACACCAAGCCACTCCCAGTTGTTGGCCGAGATGATACAGTCACACATGGTTAAGGACATATGTCTAATAGGACTTAAGGTGGCTAACACATGATACACAGCATATACACATACAATGCACGTAGTGGATCTGATTTTAATAACGACTACTTTCTTTTATTTCTAGGGTTGTGGCAAGTCAGTGATTGCCAGAGAGTTTGCTGAGATGCTGGGTTACAGCATGGAGCCTGTCATGCTCTACCAGGTAAAAAAGTCTGGTCTTTAACATGTTCAAAATATTATTTTTTTCTTAAGTTTTAAGTTGTCTGCAGAGCATGAGCGGAAATAAGAATGTAACCACCAAACATTTGTGTCACAGACCCCGAATAATTAATGACACAGTCATGTCTTTCACCATCTGTCATTCTTTTGACCTACATTGTTGAAGATTTTACAGTATTTCTTTTTACAGATAATTGTGTGCATCATGTATGTATCTGTCTTAGCTTGTAAAGTTAAAGCAGTATCACTTAGGCAGTAAATATATGCTAATCTAATAATGTATTTTTAATGTCAGGGAAAAATATCACTGTCAGAGTCTCAGATAACTCAGATATGTCATGAAGAGGGTGTAGCACTGTTCTGTCTACCGTGGGCTCCCAGCACTACATACAGACACAGCTTTCACATTTGCTTGTATAAGGTTTTATTAACAACAATTTATACTCTGGCACTGATGTCCAGATGCTTTTTCACCTTGGCACAGCCCAGCATGACTGTGCACACTCAGCATGAGCTTGCTTATTCATTTAGTTGTTGCATCAGTTATTTCTCTGGAGTGTGTAGGCCCCAATGTGGTACTGCCATAGAGAGCCCCAACCAGCAGGGTGGAAGGGCAAGCAAATGGTGCTACGAGGGTATTTTAAAAGTCTTCTTAGATTTAAGTGGCTCTGTTATGCTAATTTCCAGCTTCATATTTAAAATTTTGGACTTTACTAGATTAACTTTGCATGATTGACAGTTAAATATAATGCTTATGTATCTTATTGGAGCTGTTTTGGCCTTCTGAGATGATGGATGGTGCCCTCCCAGATCTGGACCAGGGCTGAGCTCGTGACCAGTCGGAGGTACAATCTGGCAGCTTCAAATGGACCAAAACATGATGTTCCAGAACTGTTCTATTGGATTTAGAGTGTGGGGCCAGTCAATGGTATTAGTCCCTTCATCCTCCAGGAACTATTTGCATGCTCTTGCCACATAAGGCCAGGCATTGTTGTGCACCAGGAGGAACTCAGGGGCCACTGCATCAGCATAGGGTCTGACAATTAGTCCAAGGATTTCATCCCGATAACTAATGGGATTCAGGGTGCTGTTGCCTAGCCTGTAGAGGTCTGTGTGACCCTCCATAGATATGCCTTCCAGACCATCTGTGACCCACCACCAGATGTTGATGTTACAGACAGCATAACATTCTCCACGGCTTCTCTAGAACCTTTTAAGTGTGTCATATGTACTCAGGGTGCTCAGGGTAAACCTGCTCTCATCTCATTGTTGTCTCTCTAGTGCACCTGTTATTAATTTAACACCAAAGGAGCTGAAACTGATGAACAACCCTCTCTGCCACTTAACTGATCGGATCAATATCCCAAAATTTTAATGGACTTGATGCTGTGCTCTAATGAAAAAGTGTTCCTGTAATTTTTTTGAGCAGTATGTGTATATGAGAGAAAATAGAGAAAAGCACAAGTTAATTTTAAGGACATGCTCAGTTGGTTAATCTAACTATTTTATTTTTTTTATTGCTTTTAGAATTTTGAATGAGTGTATAGTGCATTTGTGCACTGTACTCTCATCCAATATGTTTTTGTGTGTGTGTGTGTGTGGAATGTAGTCAGCTGGGTGATGATTGTGCAGGAAGCGGGTGTGCTGCAGCTTTGTATGTATGAATGCATCATGCTATTTTTAGCTAGCTGAGGTCAGGGGTGACCTGTGCTGCGGGAATTGTGGAATCCTTCACCATGCAATTCATCTGGTCACTCTGAAAACCCCATTTTTGGAAAAGCAAAGTGACATGTAAGGCTAGAGAACGGAATATAAATTTGTTGGTGTGTGTCCTTAAACTATCTGGGGTCTAGATGTGAAGCCTAAAAAAACTGAATGTATTTTTAACATTTCATGTTAAAAATGAGTAAGCTCAGTTACCAAATGCTTATTTTAATACAAAATAATCAGGCACAACCAAAGATGACAAAACTCACGTACCTTACATGCAGTTAAGTCCATAATTTGTTGGAGAGAGACACAATTTTTGGAGCTTTGCCTCTGTACATCACCACAGTGGATTTTAAATCAAATAATCATTGTGTGAATAAAGTATAGACTTTCAACTTTAGCTTAAAGGTTTGACAAAAGTATTACATCAGCCAAGAGTCAAAATTAATTGGATAATTGATTAGCAGTTTGATGGCTGTGAGACCAGTTTCCTTGTTATTTCATGAAAACTGAAACCGGTTCAAAGTTGAAGTTGATTCAGAGTGTTGAATGCCATTATTAGGCTGAAAGACCAAAATAAATAGAGAGATTGCAAAAACCTCAGGAGCAACCAAATTCACAATAATCTTAAAATGAATGAATGTACTGGCCAGGTCAGCAACACTAAAAGGCCTGGGAGACCACAGAAGACAATTGAAACAATTCTTTATTTGATTATATTTTTATTACATTTTGGAGTGATCAAAGGGAAGCAGTTATAGTCACTGCAGAAATATGGAACTGACTGGATGTGTACTTTGTCATCATACAGTCATCTGAAAATCTTCAGTTGCATGATGGTTGAGTTTGTGACCCATACTAAGAATGGAGCTTCAGCAAGATTTGCAGAACAAGTATCTGGTTTGACTGATGTGGTTTGATTTGTGATCGTCATAAAACATTTTGCAGAAAATATGTTAAAGAGCATATGTATAGAATACCATCGTTCTCATGGGCACTATCGTGTTTGCCCTGCTGTTGATGTTATTTTGATGATTTTTTTTAAAAACAGGTTCAGTAGCACCAGTCTCCCTGATTTATTGCTGTAAAGCATCCACACTATTGAGTTCCTGTTTCTCTTTATTGTGTGGATGCTGTAAAGCATCCACACTATTGAGTTCCTCTTTTTCTTCAAGTTGCTTTCCGAACATTTTTTTCCGCTTAACTACATCCACAGTTTTTGTGCTATTTTCACTGTTCAAATTGTAAAATATTCTGCTCCTTCTGCTAATGGGTGCTATATCTTTTGGTACTTCTAACATCTATACTTTTTGAAATATTCAGCTTTTATGCAATTTTGGGCCCCATTGAAATGAATGGAGAACATCCCATAATCGGCTCAAACTTGTTTAAAACTTGCTTGTGTTTGAAGCTTCACTACGTTCGCATACTTTCACCTAGAAACGCCATTCCAATTTTAAAATGTTCTCCTGTTCGTTGTCTATCACTGTGTAATTCAGCTCTTTCATATCTTCTACCGTTGTTTTTTTAATCATTTTTAATCTTTGGGGTGGAAACATGAGACTTGTTCAGCCAGAACATGGGTTGCTATCGTTGCTAAGTCACGTGACGTAGAGCGGCTCGCTGAAAGGTTTCTAATCTGTTGTTCATGTCCAAACAAACGCTTCTTAATCGCTCAATTTTCGCTCCATCCACACAAATTATACAGCAAAACGTAGGTATTCTTGTTGGCTTTC